>NC_061159.1:60343265-60455765 GCF_022113875.1 Hydra vulgaris | reverse complement strand
CAGGAAAGTGCTGCAACATGGACTGAAAAATAGCCTGACTCGCAAGGGAATGCTACTACATTGACTGACAAATAGCCTGACTCGCAAGAGAGTGCTGCTACATTGACTGAGGATTTAATTTGAGCAGGCAGTCTATCATTTTAAAAAACAAATTTTTTTTTTGATGCTTTTTAACATTTTCTGGTCAGGCTTATTAACGCGCTCTTATGACAACAGTTTATGGGAAAAACTTTGTGACTACCATGCAAGACATATCAATAAATAGAATGAAAAGAAAATACGATTCATGTTTAGAATTATTACCTTCAAATTTTGATTTAATTTTATACACAATATCTAAACGATCAAAAGCCGTTAATTCTTTTTTTAATTGCTCCCATAAAGGATTTCCATTTTTTTGCTTCCATTTTTTTAAAACATTATCAGCTTTCTCATAACAATTTTTGTTATCAGAGCCAATATTATCAAGATCTGAATCACTTAAACCAAGGTGTCTTCCCCATCGCAACCAATCACTTCCAATATTATAGCTTATTTCACCACAACATTTTGAAATGAATTCATCATAAGCCAAATCATTTTTAGACACTAAAAATAAGAAATTTAAACTTTAAACATGTAAAATAAAAAGGCAAATAAATTTATAAAAACAAAAATCAAAAGAAATATTGGTATTAATTGGTATATAAAAATGATTTTATAGGAAAGTTAAACAAATTGAGCAACAGATAGATTTATTAGATAGCATAACTGGTAAAAAGTGTGAGAAACCAAAAACTAATTGGTAGAATGTTTTGAAATCTGAAATAAACTCTTGTTATTTTACTTCTCTGATATTTTACACTGCAAAAATATCTTTCAAAAAAAACTAGACATTTTAGCAATTTTTCTTTGCATCCTAAAATTATCACAAGTAGAAAAAATTAAAGATAATTTTAAAAAGTTCCATGAATATTCCATGTCTTATAATCATGTCTCAATAAAAATATAAAAATTTTGTGACTTTTTCATTGACCAAATAAAATTCCATGACATTTCCGTGATTTCCATGATTTCCATGACCAGTGCCACCCTACAATATCTAAATACCTAATAGATTAATTTCAAAATGAAGCCATTATTTTTTAAATTCTATTTTATTATAGGTAATCAGTGGTCGGGATCCCCTTCCCCCACTCACTAAGGTGAGGGTTGAGATTTGACTCTACTACAATTAAACTACTGTTCATGTTACACACTTTATTAGCTTATCTGTCTTCATAACCACAAAAAACATCATTAATTTTTAGCTTATAAAAATAGTAACATTTTTTTTTTTAAACAATTATTTAAAATTTTTTGTGTTTGAGATTGAAAAACGCAAAACTTGTCTTATTGCCTGATGATCATTACAGTGAGCAACTACAACGATATTGGCTGAAGCATAAAAAGAAATGGCTAGGTAAAAATAATAAAAAATAGCATCAAAAAAAGTCTAGTCTTGAGATGAAGGAGAGCAATATAGAACAAAGAGAAAGGTGGTAGAGCAAAGTGGTGCTAAACAAATCTAATAGATAAAGAAGGGGAGCACCGCTGGTCAGCAGATAGAATCTGTTTACCCCTTAATATGCATTATATTCATAACATTGTATAAAACACAATAAGTTCTTTTCTGGTGTGAGTTTAGTTTTATGATTTTAATTTGAGTTTCTATTTGATATTTGTGAGTTTTCAATTTGATTTTTAAGAGTTTTGATTTTATAACATTAACTATCTGCTTGCTTGATTTTTTTTAACTAATTCAATTGTAACAAGAATTAACTTTAAAGTTAAAATTTACTATAAACTAAGAATAGTGTTAAAGAGCAAGGAAACAGGTTTACAGAAGAATTAAAAAGTTCAAGGTTACATGAGTATAAAAAATGTAAAGATTGTAGTGAGTAGCAAAGCATTGAAATGCAAGGAAAGTATCTAGAGAGATAAATGATTTAAGAACATGAAAGAAAAGAGAAAGAGAATAATAAAATGAGTGAGCTGAAATTTTTTTTTTTTTAATTTTTTTTTTAACTACTTCACTTCCAACAAGGCTGCAAGCAACCACTATAAGAGTTGGAAGTTACTGGAAGAGAAAAGACTAAATCTGTAGAGCAAGATAACGATTGACTGATGACTTAAAAGATTGCAAATTATATGAATCAGGAAAGCAAGATGAAGGAAGCGAATTCCAAAGAACTGATGTTCGAGGAAAAAAACTAGAAGAATAAGAGTTTTTGAAGCACTTAGGAACAGTCACAGAAAAAGGATGAAACTTAATTGAATGGCGAGTAACACGAGAATGAATTTTAGTAGATGGCACAAGGGACGCTAGCTCCTTAGAGCAGTGCCCATTATAGTATTTGTAGAAAAGAGAAAGAGAAGCAACATTACGACGATGTGACAAAGGTTGGAGATTGGCTGCCAGAGCAGGTCCAACTATGTTTACAATTCGTTTTTGCACCTTGTCTAAAAGAGAAAGAGCATCATTAGAAGATCCGCCCCAGATGTGGCAACAGTATTCCATACAGGGACGGATTTGAGATTTATAGAGATAGAGAATAGAATCTGGAGTAAGAAAGTGTCGAGCTCGATAAAGAGATGCAACCTTAGCAGATGCTAATTTTGCAATGGATTTGATATACGGTTTAAAAGAAAGATCAGAAGTAAGAGTTAATCCTAGAAGATGAATGGTAGATGACTCATCTAGTACATTACCATTCATAAATATAGGAAGATCTAAATTATTACGATAACGATTGGCCGAATAAAATAGAGTTTTATCTGAATTAAAGTTTACCAGCCACTGTGAGCCCCATGCTGTAGCAGAAGTGAGATCCTTTTCAAGCTCAGATACCCCCTCCAAGCAACCAGAGAGTGTAGGCTTCTTATCATGACAAGAGTAAATGGTAGTGTCGTCAGCGAATAATGCCACCTTAGATGTGAGAATATCTGGAAGATCGTTAATGTAAATTAAAAAGAGTATAGGGCCATGGATTGAACCTTGAGGAACCCCTGAAGTTACAGGATGTGAAGAAGAGTGTTGTCCATCGAGGACAACTTTTATACTATGATTGGAAAGAAAGGACTCAATAATCTTAAAGACGTTACCAGCTACACCATAAGAAGAAAGCTTATGGAGAAGACCAGCATGCCAAACTTTATCAAAAGCTTTAGAAATGTCAAGTGCGATAGCCTTAACCTCTCCATCTCTATCTAATGCACGGTAAAACCTATCGGTTATTACTGTTAGCACATCAGCTGTAGAACGAGAAGACCGAAATCCATATTGATGATCAGAAAGTAAGTTATTTGATTCAAGATGAGAGATTAAGTGTTTGTTGATTAAAGATTCAAAAACCTTGCTTATGACAGGAAGAAGACTAATGGGACGGTAGTTAGATGAATCAGATCACTCTCCGCAATTTTTGAAAATAGGGATAACAGATGCTGCTTTCCAGCATGATGGAAAACAAGACTCTGATAAGCACTTGTTAAATAGTTTAGAGAGTATGGATGAAAGCTCAGGAGAACACCTCTGCAAGACTACAACAGGAATGTTGTCAGGACCACAAACTGTTGAAGAGTCTAAGCAGGAAATTACTTTAGATACAGAAGCTGAAGTGATGCGAATATCAAGCAAGGGATCAACCTGTTTGACGGCTATGTCAGGTAAAACGCAACTAGTGGAATCAAGAGATGATATTGATGAAAAGTTCTTAGCAAACAATTCAGCTTTGTCTTTAGGTGAGGTGACAAAGTCTGAACCATACAAGAGAGAAGGAATAACAGATTTGCCCTTATTATTGATACTGTTAAAGATTCTCCAGAAGTCTCGAGAGCCTAATTTTTGTGATGAGATACGAGATTTAATGACCTGGGAATAGCGAGCTTTGGCGTCAGACAAAACCTTTTTACAATGGTTTCTGGCGATAGTGAACAGATGTCTGTTTTCTGGAGAATTGATTTGCTGATAGATATGGAAGTAACGGTTTCGATTAGAAATTGCTGCAGCGCAATGTGAGGAAAACCAAGGAGAAGAGTGAGGCTTGACCTGGAATCGTCGAGAGGGAATAAGAGATTCCATGCCAGCCTGAATCCACGAAGTTATGTAAGAAGCACATTTGTCAGCAGGAAGACGAAAGATTTCTACCCAAGGGCCATCACGAAGAAAATCACGGAAAGAGTCCCAGTCAGCTTTAAGGTAGTTGTATGTGGTACGATGATAGGGGGATTCTGATGAAGTAGAAGAATTTGATAATAGTTTTAGAGAGATCAAACCGTGATCAGAAGTACCTAAGGGTGAATGTAGAGAAATTGAGCACTGACTAGGATCCAAAACAAGACATAAGTCGAGTAGAGAAGGTAAATGATTAGGGTTGTCTGGGAAACGAGTTGGAAAGTTGACTATTTGAGTTGGAGATTGAGAAAGGCAAAAGTTGAGGGCCTTAACGCCAGCAGAGTCACTGACGCTAGAGCCAAGCTAATCGGTGTGATGGGCATTAAAGTCACCAACAACGACGATATTGGCCGATGGATAAAGAGAGAGGGCTTGGTCAATTTGATCAGAAATAACATCAAGAATAGTGCAATCTTGGGATGAAGGAGAGCGATATAGAACAAAGAGAAAGGCGATAGAGTGAAGTTGTGCTAAACGAAAGCACATAAATGAATAGTCTGTAGATTCAAACCTAGTTTCACGACAAATGGGTGAGTTCTTACGAATGTAGATGCCCAGGCCAAGCATGTGATTATTGGAGTCTTTACGAATTAAAGGAAGATAACCATCAACACTAAGATCACAAAACAGCCAAACTCAAATTAGTCTCACAAAGAGCAAGTAGGTCTGGTGAACTTTGCAAGAGATAAGACTCAACAGAAGAAAAGTTACTTCGAAGACCACGAATATTAGTAAATGATAGGTTTAGAGAACTTGGTGATGACAATGGTTTTTTGTGTTTCTTAGTTTTAGGTACTTTAGTCATTTTAAATTTATAAAGAACTTGACTCAAGTATAGATAGTACTCAGTACACTATTTAACAACTAAGCAATAGCCTCATTACTATTAATAAACCCTAAGCCGTAACAAAGGGCTCCAACTGTGGCCTCTGCAATGCACACCAAAAGTACAAACAGGGACACCATCCATGCGCAACATGGCACTGTTAGTACTCTGATATTTTTCGGCTGTTGATGGAATCAGCCTCTCTGAGAGCTACCACAGAGTTCAGGAAACCTGACTACCAGCCGGCCTCAGAACCATAAAACTGAGTTTTAGAGCTGTACCCTCATTAGGAGATAATAGAATGAGTTGCCCAGTCATAAAAATAGAGACACAAGCAATACCCACGCATTGAGTCAAGAAGATCCAGCGTTCAACATCCTAAACTGGAAACAATGTATTAAAAATACATCTGCGCCAGCCTAATAGATGAGGAAGGGGTGCGAGGCTGGTCAACAGATAGAATCTGTTTACCCCTTAAGGTACAGATAGAATCTGTTTTCTTCAATAGATAGAATCAGATAAAGCTGAGCTGTTGGTTGGTGGGACTCAAGATAATAGCTAATTTGAGCGTCGAATACGGCAGTATTTGTAAAAAAGGGAAAGAGATGTAAGTTTACAACAATGGGAGAGTGGCTCAATCTTAGTAAATAGACTAGGTCTAACTACGTTAATAATGTCTTTTTGGACGGTGTTTAAAAGGGAAAGATCATAATAAGAAAAACCAGCCTAAATACTACGACAGTGTTCAATACAATAGGCCAGGTCTAACTATGTTAATAATGTTTTTTTGGACTGTGTTTTAAAAGGAAAGGTCATAATAAGAAAAACCAGCCTAAATATTACAACAGTGTTCAATACAGGAAGGTTCATCTTTTTTTTTTAATAAATTTTCTTAAAGTGCCATAAAAATATATATAAATACATAAAAAAGTTACCAAGTGTAGATCCTTCATGGGTATCTTCAGTACCTTCTTTAAGTTCTTGTTCTAATCTTACTGGAAGTGATGATACTATTTTTGAAAGATCAAAACAAACAGTTTAGTAATATATAACTATAAATTAAGTTGATCAATATATAATTATGAATCAGTTTACCAATATAAAATTATAAATAAAAAAAACAATATTAAAAATAAAATAAATATATAGATATGCACTTCCAATTAAAATTCTTGGGTTTATCATTTTCGATTAAAAAAATAAATAACATATTGAAGTATTTACATTTACAGTTTAACATTTATATTTATTCTTTAACCCTAAACATTCTACATTTCAAATATATCTAAATCATTATAGGGAGTGAACTCAAAAAGGCTCTAAATAACAAGCTTCATAGTGAAGTAAAATAATTTTCTTAGCAATGGCCTTAGCAACGGGTAGTTTATGTTAGAAAATAGATGTTGCACCATTTACTATAAGTTTTTGACATTGGTGCCAGTAACTATTTCATGTTTATTTTTCTAAATAAGCTATGATTTTTAAGTACAATTACTATGTTTACATATATTACTTATAGAAAAACTATCAGCCTCATGTTATACTTTATTTGCCTTGTGCTTACTTTTGTCATGGGAAAAATTAAATGTGATCCAAATTTAAAAAGGAAAGCAGGTGGTAACAAGATTTTCAAAAAGAAATACTTTAAAGAAATTCAATTTTTCTCAGCATCAACAATCAGCATTAATTTAAATTCTCAATCGGAAATCATTTCCTCAACTCAATCAAAATTCTTGACATTGACATTTTCAAAAAATTCACATAGCAATGAAACTAGTAATACAAAAGTTAATGATTTAAATAAATTGCCTTCATGCTTTGTACTAATTGACACAGACATTTTAAAATCAATTGTTACTTTGATTGAGGACATTGTCCTCAATGCCATAACAATTCAATTAAAATCTCAACTGATTTATCAAAGAAAAAGGCTTGGCTGTGTTTTCAAACATTTCTTGTGCAACATGTTCATGCAATTGGAAACAGTCTTTTTATTTTAGCAAAGAGATTGAAAAGCAAGCTCCAGGCAAATCACAATTTAAAATAAAATATAGATCTGTTGTTGCAATGAGAGAGAGATAAGAAAATGTCATTCTGGTTTGGAGAAATTTTTATGGTTTAATGAACTTACCTCCTCCAATGAACATAAAAGCATTTATTGATATTCAAAATAAAATTCATATAATATACCAAAGAGTAGCTAAAGTGAAAATAAAAAATGCAGCAAATGAATTTCAACATTTTAACAACGATATCCAACACAAATGTTTTTGATATTAATGTAATATAGCTGATGTTGTTGTTTCCTGTGATGGAACTTGGCAAAAAAGGGGTCATTCCTCACCTAATGGTGTTGTTACTGTTATTGCTAGTGACTCAGAGAAATGTGATAACTTTCGAGTTCTTTCAAAGATATGCAATGCCTGTACATCATGGGAATCAAAAAAAGATAGCAAGCTAGAACTTTATGAAAATTTTTCAGAAACCCGTGGTTGTTTAAATAATCACAAAGGTTCTGCTGGATCTATGGAAGTTTCTAATATTGTAGATTGTTTTATGAAATCTATAGACAAAAGGGGTCTTCGAAATACTCATTACTTTGGAGACGGGGATTCCAAAGCACATGCTGAGGTTTTAAAAAGTGGTCACTACCCAGGTTTGATAGTTGAAAATTTACTGATAAGTTGATTAATAAACTTTAAAATTATTATGGTATTGCAGTACGGAAAAGTACTGATACAACAGTTTACCAAATGAAAAAAGCAATTGGTTCTATTTTATTTCACTGCTAAGTTGCTTTGAATTTAGAATTACGACACTATATGTGCCCTCGAACTTATGATTCTTGGTGTAAATATCAGTGTGATAAAATTGATAACACAAAAATTTACAAGGAAAAATCTGGAATACCAATTATTAGGGATGAAATTAAATCCATTTTTCTTGACTTTAGTGATGATAAGCTTCTTTGTAGATGTTTACATGGCAAAACTCAAAACTAAAATGAATATATTAATGCAATCATTTGGAAGCGTTGCCCTAAAGAAATTTTTGTTTGCCGTACTACTTTAGAAATAAGTGTTGCATCAACAGTAATTTCATTTAATGATTGTATTTCTGGTATATTAAACATATTAAAATATTTAAATGTTATACTAGGTACATTTGCTACTGAGTACTGTACCAAAAAAGTCCAAGAAAGAATACAGATAATGGGAAAAAAGTCACTTGACTCAATAAAACAAAGAAGAAAGCTGCTTTGTGCAGAACAAAAAGTTTTTACAGATAAAGTAAATGAAAGTGAAGGTACATCTTATGAAGCAGGAGTTTTTTAGATATTACTTTTTTGTTAATTTTTAAATTAAATTTATGTTAAGGCATTTATTGTATTTTTTAATGTAGTTATTGTGTATTATCTTTTTATGTTCAAGCTTATTTTCATTATTTGAATAATTCTATTTTGGTTAAATCTTTTTCAAATAATAGAGTTTTCACAATTTTCTTTTTTCTGTGTTTTTAATAATGCTTAAAAACACAGAAAAAAGAATGCTAATAAGTCATTTTGTTTTTAATAATTTTTGACCTTTTATATATTATTTTTTTTTTTTTTGAAAATCTTTATTATTGTTTTTCTCAATATATGAGTTTTTTGCACGCTGCGATAAATATCTTGAAATTGCTTTGTTTGATTTGATTGTGTTAAAATGAGTATGAGTTGTTTATTATATATATGCACTTCCACTTAAACAAAAGAATTCATGTTAGTTAACTAGTTCTAAAATTAAGGTCTAGGTTTTAAGCCTTTTCGGGGCTTTTTTTTAGGCCTTAAATCAATTTTCTTACGAAAGCTTCAATAGTTTGTTAATTTATTTGATTTGGCAGGGTGAGTGTAATCATCTGATATCGAAAAGCTGTGAAAATTTCATGATCACACCATTATTAGTTTACAGGCTGTTTATGTTTGCAGCATGTAGTCCATATTTAGGATCCATGGATCCAAAATTTTGACCAAAAAAATTTTTTTTTTTTTCTTTACTGTGCTTTAAATATAAAATACTATTTTTTATATGAAAATCAAAAAATATGAGTGTTTTATTTAAATTTTGATTTTTTTAGTATAGGACCACCTTAACTAAAGTGAAACTTATGTTAAAATGGATAAACTTTGTAAAAGAAATTGAAGTTAGATGCAATTAGTACAACAGTCATCATAGCTTAACTAGTAAAGTATTCATAGCTTAATTAGGTAACTATCTGTACAAAAGTTAGTTAGATAACTATATGTACAACAGTTGTCATAGGTTTTGGTCAAGAAAAAAGTGTGTTCTCATAACTACATCAAAGTTCACCAGACTTGAACTTTGTACATCTAAGTATTTGATTGACATTATAAAATATAATTTATTTGTAACAATGTTTTTTTTTTTTATATCAAGGATAAAAATAACATAGTCACTATAATGCACTTAACAGTAAGAATTTATAACACCAAAAGGTTTCATCTTTAAAAAGCTTCTTGGTTTTTAAAGATGAACCTTTTTGGTTTTTTTGTCTGATATATAGTGGATATTTATGATAAATATCCACTTTATATCAGACAAAAATCTGTGTTTTTTAAAAGGGTAGATGTGTTTAAAATGATTTAAGCAAACTCGCCCTGTTAAAAAACACTAATTAGTAGTTTGAATTATTATTATAAAGTTTGGCTGTAAATTTGAAAAAACCAAGTCTCATGTTTAACTCAAATCGATTTATTGCACAAAGTATTATTGACTACCAACTTGAAATGAAATCAAATGTATGGCTTTAAATTGTTTGCAAAAGTAAATTTTTTTAATGTGTTTCTTAGTAATACATTGAAAAAATTAATTTTAGAGAATTATAGTTATAAAATTATAAACTGATCCAAATTACACCAGTATGGAGTAAAAAGGAACTTTTTTTTTAAGGCCTTAGAAGTGCCCTTAAGAAGTTTTTTATATCACCAAATGTCACTAAAAAGTTTTCTTAATTCAATCTCTGCAAGACTACACTTTAATTTAAGAGAAACATGTTGATAGAACTGCAGAGCTCAAAGAGTAAAAGAAATGCAACTAGTCTTGTCCACCCCTGTTTCTTAATAGATTTGTGTTAATAATCATTGCTATTTACTAATTTATAGGATTTTGCTATTATATTGTTTGCGGATTTATAACTTAAAGTTTTAAATTACAATCATTGAAATAAGAAAAAAAATTAAAAAAATAACTAAAAAAGAACATATACCTTCTTTTTTAACTGAGCTGCTAAATAGACTATTTCCCATTTTATTGTATAAACCTTTAATGAATCATATAAGAAACTTACAAAAAGATAAGAAACATTCTCTTAACAAGAAAATATCTTTATAAAAAAATATATAAAAATTATATATGCAGGCCCATAGTAAGGTGAAAAAGGCCCATAGTAAGGTGAAAAAAGACCCATAGTAAAGTGAAAAAGGCCCAGTGTAAGGTAAAAAGTAGTTCTAGTTTTAATTGCTTTTAAAATTGCTGCTTTAGTTACTTTTAGAATATGTTGTTTAACTTACTTAGTTTTAGAATATCTTGTTTAACTATTCGATGTACATAATAATCTGTTAAATATGTATTATATATAGTCATATATCAAAAACTTTATTTTTATGTTTAACTTTTCACTGAGATGTTATTTACCAGTATTAAATGCTTATGAAGGATTTCATATTCATGCAAAAAATATTTTTTTTTAAAAAAGAAATTTTAAGTGTTTATTGTAAAATTTGGAACCTCCTTTTATTGAGCTGTAAACAAAATAAAATAACTTAAAGCAATGCCTCCTTGATTTACTTATATTACCATAAAATTTAAAATATAGGAAGCTAAAAAGTTTAAACATTCATATACTCATTTTGAGAAAAACCATGAGCTTTAAAAAACTTACTTACGTTTTAGTAAGACCCCTAGCTCTAACTATAATTGTAATCTAGATTCCTATTTCTAATCATAGCTGTAAATTTAACAAATTTGTTGAGATTTAACAAATTTCTATTGTAATAAATATTTCGATACTTTTATTTTACATAACAAATGGTTGAAATTTAACAAATTTATAATATAATAAATATTTCAATACTATCATTTTACTGATGATTTGATAATTAAAAAAAAAAAAAATGCTCTAATCTGCATTAGATGAAATAGATAAAGTAAGGTTTTTTTTTTCTAGATATAACAAAAACTTGTAATAGTGACTTGACCAAAATGATTCTTCATATGTTCTTAGATTTGTTGTGTCAAATTCAAGTTTTAAAACTTTTAAAAATTTCTTCTCCAAGTGCTCTAAATTAGATTTATTTGCTAATGATATGACAATATAATCTAAATATATAATTACATCATTATAAATGTATAATCCAGTCTTGATATAAAACCACAACATTTTAATTAGCTGGTTGCAGCAGCTTATCATGATTGTCATCTTTAAGTTTACTTTTCTTTGTCTTGCTCTGTTTTTTTTACTCCTATTTCGAAATCAATCCTTTAAAAAGCTTTTACTTATCTTTATATAGAATACTGTTACAATTTTTATGCAGAGACATCTAAATATGTCCTTTCTTGTTCAAAAACATATTAAAAAAGCAGCACATAAACATATTTAAAAAGAAGGCTTGTAACTTGCTCGTAAACTAGAGAAACTTATGTTTCTCTAGAATTCTATATGTAGTATTTTTCTAGATTAGGCTTAAAAGACATTTCAAAATCTATTCTGTTTTGTTTTGTATGTCATAATCTAAGAAATCTGTGTTCCTTGAATTGAATTCAAAAAAATATTTTGTAACTTTTTTTATAATTTAAAAGTTGATTTTGTATATTTTTATTTAAAAAGAATCAATGCAGTTTAATAATCAGATTATAAGCCAACACTATAATTTATCAACCAACAGAGAATGATTATACAATAATATTCAATGGATGTCTTTTAATGTATTTAAATTACAAATTTATAATTGTGATCTACTAAACATAAAAAATTAAACAATGGAATCAGTTACTCATAAACAACTTATTAAATATTAAATGCAATAACAAAAACTAATTTTAAATTAAAAGTTGGATAACTATTGTAACTACTTGACTAATAAAATTCATTTTAAAAGTAAAAAATTTTAAAATAAAGGTAATACAATGAATTTCTTTAATATATTTTAAACCTAATAATTAAAATCTTTTACACACAAACAAAAGACCTTTGTCATATTTTAAACAAAGGATTGTTATCAACTTATCAAGATTAGATAAATTAAAAACAAAGAAATATAAATTTAAAATCTATTTTAAAGCTGTTTGAGTTATTTTAAATCTGCTTGAGTAAAATTTTGGAACTGTGTCAAGCAAAGATTAAGTAAAGATTATACTAGAAAATAACAAGCACACATTAACATTCATATCAAATTACTTTGTAATATGATATGAAGATGAATAAATGCTTGTTATTTTTTAGCTGTGTTGTATTTAATATTTCATTTAGTAAAAAGAATAATTTAAAAAAAGAAAAAGTGAGATATACAATATTATATAAATGATATGAATGTATTCATACTCAATATGATTACATTTACTGAGTATAAACAAAATAACAAATAGGATGAAAATACATTCATATTCGTTTTTTTACATTACATTTATTATGTCATAATGAATTTGATGATAAGACCAAACTTGTTTACCTGTATTTTTTTTTTATAATAAAATGTGTAACTTTTCTTTAAAATCAAGTACACGAATAGAGTATGAGTACAGTATAAATACATACTGTTTAATTACAGTATGAATACATACTGTTTAATTACTGTATGAATACATGGGCTTGATGATCAAGCCCATCTGCGCTAAATATCTTTCTCTTTTTTTTTTCTCTTTTTTTTTTTGGAAAAATGATTTACGCTAAACTGTCCTAATAATTTTATTAAATTTAAAAAAATACAAACACAATGACAAAATTAAAACAAAAAAAAAATAAAATAGTACCTAAATCACTTGGAACATATAACGTTTTAAAATCCGGCTAACAATTTCTTTTAGAATTCAATGGTAGTTGTTTTCAACACATTATTTGACATAAAAAGACTTTACTAACCACTGTGCTTAGTTGTTAAAACAAATAACGAGACTCTCGTGACTTCAGCAAATGTTTACTGTTTATTTTGCAATGTTGACATTTTCAGTGCGAGTGCTTATTTAAATGTAAACGAGTAACGTCAATTTAAAGCCTTTAGTCTATTTATCTTTGTACGAGAACGTACGGACATAAATTGGCCTTTTTTTAAAATTGAATACCACAGGTGCTTGCACTCCAAAAACCACATAAAAGTAGGAGAGCCTAGAACTTTTTTTGTGAGAAAAGTTATATTTTTTAAGTTATTACTATTGAAAGATAAGCCTTAATGGGGTTTTTTCTGTTAGGTATGGTTTAATATGTCTTCTTTTGCTTGAATGTTGAAGCAGACTCTTTTTTTCGCTATGCACCCCAAAAACCACATTAACTAATTTAACAATAATCTTTACTGTTAAGAATTTTAACTTTTTTAAATTTTAATTTTTGAAGAAGATTGTTATAATAAATTGCTCTTAGGATGATTGCATGACTGCTAATTTATATTTTATAGAACACTTCAAATGTACTACAAAAACCACATCATATGCACCCCAAAAACCACGTTGGTTTTTTAATGATTATGAAATAAATTTGAAAAAATTTAATAAAATATTTATATAATATTATTTTTTTATGTAATACATAATATATAATAAATGTTATTAGATTTAAATAAATAAATTTTCCAGTTAAAATTTTGGACATCCTATTCATAGTCTATTACTAATTACTAAACTATATAGATAATATAACCTAAATATAACACAAAAAGTCTGTTCAATAAATTTAAATTGTCCAAGAATAAAATTTGCAACTTATTAGGAATTTCCAAAATTTCATACTACATTTCCTTTTTTAAAAAAACCTCAACAATGCAAAAAATACACGGAAAGCAAAACAAGAATAGTTAACATAACATGACTTTCACTTGTTTTTTTAACTCGTTCTTCTTAAACTCACTGACTTTTAGTCTGCAAACCAGGTTATGATGCTCTTTAGTGAGCTAAACTTGTCTTCGCAGGCCTGTGTATGTGGGCTATATATGGAAACTAGCCAAATATAGGCCACATACACTGATGACTTTTTGGAGATGATTTTAAGATTGACAAAGTAATTTATATCCATTAAACTCTTTCTCTAATGGACCACATAAACTAATGATCAATTTCTTTATTTAATCTATCATTAGCAAAATATTTAAAAAAAGCTATGCACAACAATTTATAGCGGAATTATGTCTCTTCAAACATCAGTATGGATTTTGTAACAAACATTTCACAACTCACGCATCTAATAAAATAACTGAAACTATTAGAAAAGCTCTTTTTGCATGTTAAATTTTTTTTGACTTGGGGAGAAACTTTGATTCTATTGATTGGTCCATCTTCCAAAGTAAATTGGAACACAACGGTTTACGAGTTATTGCTTTTCCATGGTTTTTATCATATCTTTTTAATAAATTGCAATAAAATGCTTTATATGTAAACCCCAAGGTTCAATATTAGGACAATTATATTTCCTTATTTTTATAAGTGATTTTACCATCTCTCTAAAATTTTCAACAGCCGACCATACCAACATAAATACTCATACAAACAATAACAAACATACCGATCATACCAACAACATACTCATGAAATACACTACTTACTCATGAAAAAATTCATACACTACTTACTCATGAAAAAATGATACCAACATGATTTATCCAATATACTTTAATGGCTGCGTTCTAACAAACTTAGTTTTAAAACCAACAAAACTAAACCCACCATTTCCAAAAATTAAGTCAATCTAAAGTGTATAAAAACCTAAAATTTAGTCAAAAAATCTTTTCTGTAGTTTTATAAAAGGATATTTGAATCATAATTGACTCAAATCTATTCTTTTCTTCTCATCTTAAAAAATTAGCGGTAAAATTGCGTAAATTAAATGGGATGCTAGCCAAAATTCGTCGCTGTGTCAATCATGAAACTTTACTCAATATATTCAATGCAATTTTTTGGTCACATCTCAGTTATGCTTTTTAGGTTTAGGGACAAAATAAGTTTCATGCTTTTTTATGATTATTTAACCAAAAAAACAAGTTCTTTGTGAATTATAGCCGTTTTAGATATTGAATCGTTTTTGTCAGTTTGAAAATTCCGCGCACAATTGTCCTCTTATATTAATATCTTATTGGCTTAAACGTAAGATATTACATTCAAATTTGAATGAAAGTAGTTTAACTTTTAATAGTTTTTTTCATAATAATAAAGTGATTTCTTAATTAATTATTAACTTAAAAAATTGGGAGTTGAACAAGTCTGGAAAACATGACGATCGGAGAGAGTTCCAAAGGGTTAAAGTGCAAGGAAAAAACTAGACAAATAAAGGTTTTCAGAGCATGCAGAGACAGATACAGTAAAACATGAGACTTCGCTGAATGAGTAGTCAAGCAAGAATGAGTTTTATTTGATGGAACTCAAAATGATAGCTCCTTTGAGCAGCGAATATGATAGTATATGTTTGAAAGAAAAAGAGATCTAACTTTACAAGGATAGAAAAGAAGCTTGATTTGAGCATTTTTAGCGAATCCAACAACGTTTACATTGCATTTTTGGAGATTGTCTATAAGAGAAAGAGCATCATTAGGAAAACCTTGTCTAGAAATAACTAAAAATAACTTAGTAGTAAATAACTTAAAACAAAAAAAAAAAAAAAAAAAAAAAACCAAAGCTTAACTATAATAATAAATATAAAACAACAAGATAATTATGTTTGAAACAAATAACTTTGAATCTTTATTATTGTTTTTATAATGTAAAACAAGTAGTGTCCTGTCTGCTTTATTAACGCACCATATAAAATTATATTAATAGTAAAAAAAAAAAAAATAGTACTGATGATTAAAAAAATGTAAATAAACACTTTTTATGAACAAATTTTTCTTTTTATGAACAAATTTATATGAACTTTTTATGAACAAATTTATATGAACTTTTTTTGAACAAACTTATACTTTTTATGAACAAATTTATCGTTCAATTGTAGTATATTAAAAAAAAACAATTAAATTTAAAGGGACTACCAAGTCCCGAGACATGTTGTGTTCATATTAAAGAGAATGTTAAAAAAAAATGTCTGAGGAAATTTTTTTTGATTAAAACTAATTAATAAATTTAAACCAAGAAAAACAAAAATTTTGTTGTTTTAGTCTTCTCCATTTTCTGTAGTATTTTAATTTATTCAAGTGCGTTTAATTCATAGAAGTTTTAGTTCATGACGTCATTGGAAACATTCTAGAAATTCTTTAAAATTTTTACTATTAAATTTTACTAAAATAACTAAATATAGTTAGTTATTTTTTTTTCTAAAATCTTCACATTGAAAAAAACTTTGTTTTTTTGTAGCTATTAGAGCCGTGGCTACATGAACCATGGCGATGATGGACCTAGGGACCTTTTTGGCGCCAAATTGAGTTATAATATATCTTTGATAATTTACGAGTGTGTTCTTTACATTTTGATGCAAGTTGTTTTGACAAATCTAACGGACAATTAATAAAACCAAGCACTAGAAAAGATATAAGAAATAAGAATATACTACTAAAATATACAATTTGTAATTAACTTTCAAAATTTTAACAATTTAAAAAAAAATAAAGTATAAAACATTTATTTTTGTAAACAAATGATTCATGAGTATTTGAATATATATATATATATATATATATATATATATATATATATATATATATATATATATATATATATATATATATATATATATATATATATATATATATATTTGTTTTATTTTATTTTGTGTGTATGTGTGTGTGTGTGTTTGTTAATGGCTCAATAGTTTGAAAAGTATGCAATATTTTCTCTAAACACTTTACTCTAGCCAGAAATATTCGATCACTGCTATTTCTCATCAAAAATATATTAAATATGGGTTGTAGAGATATTAATATAAGAGGACAATTGTGCGCGGAATTTTCAAACTGACAAAAACGATTCAATATCAAAAGCTGCTATAATTCACAAAGAACTTGTTTTTTTGGTTAAATAATCATAAAAAAACATGAAACTTATTTTGTCCCTAAACCTAAAAAGCATAACTGAGATGTGACCAAAAAATTGCATTGTATATATTACATCATAGAAGAACCCGCAGGGTTTAGTTAAAATGTGTCAGAGCCTCAATAATGTTATGATTTCTTACAGTAAAGAAATTTGTTTGCAGCCAAACTGGTGTTGTTGTATCACATCGTTTTATACCAATTTTATTTCAATGATTAGACTGTACCACAAGACAGTGGCGGATACAGAGGGAGGGGGAATTGGGGTGGGTATACATCCCCCCCTGCCGCCAAAGTTTGAAAGTCGTAAAATATTTTAGAAATAACCATGGTTACAGGAATATCATGTCTTCCGTAAGTAAAATAACTAAAATAGAATTATAAAATAGAAACTCCGCTAGTAGAAACTATTAACAATTAGTAGAAACTAATTGGCAAATGTTAACTTTTTAGTTCAAACTGATAGGAGTAAACATAAAGGTATAAAACTTTAATCTATTTTAAAATTAGACGTTATTGAAAAATCTGAGACTAATTCATACGTAGTAATACACAGTTTAAAATAGTTACAATGCAAAGAATAGTGCAAGACATATAGTGAACACAATTGCAATATCTATTGAAAATCAGTTTTTCACTCTGGAAATTATAAGGTTTAGAGTTTACAACAAAAAGAGTTTTTGTTTTTATGAAAACGGCTACTCACGTGCTTAACAACATAAATCAGCATGTTGTAGATTCCATGGATAATTACATATATAAGATATACCATTATTTCTCAATTTACCCAGTTCGTGTAGAATCTCTAAACGATTTTTGAAAGAAGAATTAGATTTACTTAAAACTCCTATTAAAGCTAAGTTCTTTTTCTTTAAATTACGCAAAAAAATCTCCGAAAAAACAAAGAACTTTAACCAAACAAACCATTAAATTTATAAATGGATGCTTTTAGTATGAACTAAAATGATTTAGAATTTTTGAACTCATGGACCGAGGATAAAACTCATGAACGGGCGGTTTCAATCATTTAAAATATTTTCCTGTCCTTGTCCAAAAACGATTTAGTTTTATTTTTATTATACAATTAGTTTTTACTTTAATTCTATTACATTTTTATTTCCATTGTTATTGTTAAAAATAGTTTATTCAGGCATTGTCTAAATCAAAGTATATCTACAAATAAATACTCCTAAAAGTCGCAGCGGTTTTTCTGATGTTTATAACACCCAAATTATATTGTTTATATTGATGTTATAACATTAGATTTTACATTGATGCTATAACATTTGATGTTATAAACCTATAATTTATATTGTTATAATTTATATTGATGTTATAACATTTGATGTTATAAACATTTATATTATAATGTTTAAACTGATGTTTATAAACATTTATATTATAAACATTAACCCCAATATTAAGGGCAATAATTATAAAAAGTGTTCCGTAGATATGACTACGGAACACTTAATAACCCCCTTGAAACGATTATATTATACCTATAGGTAATATAATCGTTTCAAGGGGGCTGTAAACATTGCATAGTCATAACTACGGAACACTTAAAACTATTCAGTGATATTTAAAATGTAATGTCAAAAAAAAAAATTTAGTTCCATTTAGTAAAAATGAAAAAAAAACAAGAAAGCCACCGCCCTTAAATATGGGCTTAATGGGGAATGGAGCGTCAGAGAGGTCTAGTAAAAGGTGTTTTTGGGTTTTACCCGTTTCAGGTTTAAATTTCATTTTTAAATTTCATTTTGTTTTTACAATTATCTTATTTAATACCTAAATTCACACACCCATACCTTTATCCAACACCAACTATACCTGTCGTGATTGCTCACATAATTAGTTATATTTTTTAGTTTTAGGTGCCCCAAGAAGTCCTTACGGTCATATCACAGAGCACTGCGGAAGTGATATGACCGTAAACTTATCAAGAGGTTGAATTTTTTTTTTTTTTATTTTACTTCACCTCCTCAAGGCCGAGAAAGGCCAATACAAACGAGGAGGCTACTTATTTTGTGGCTATAACCCTCTCTCAACTCTATAACTCCGAAACACGAACCTTGACGAACAAGGCCGCTGCGCGGAGAAACGAGTTGAAACTTTATACTAACTACTAAAAACTTGAACCACAATCTCTAGCTTCTGAGGTAAGCGCGCTAACCACTGTGCTACGGCTGCTCAAATAACTTATATTGTGTTCGAAAAAACATAAAACTAAATAAATATTATTAAAAAAGTTTTTATTATAATATAAATAAAGATTTTTTTTCGGCTTCGAAAAAAAGTTTTTTTAGAGGAAGTTCTTGTTTTACTTTTTCTTTTTTACATGTTCTTTTCGAAGCGCCAAAAAAGCAACAAATATATACATAAATATTTTTAACTGTAAAAAAATATATATATTTTTACTGCTGATATTTAAATTAATGTATTTTCCATTTTACCTCAAAATATTAGGAGCTAATAAAAAGGATTAAAGATTTTTTGTTAAGCATTAAAAATACTTTCAAAGTAACTTGCCTTGCTAACCGCCCCACTTAAACACTTTAACTTACCTGGTTGAATTAATACTTGGGTGACGAAAATTGACGATATTTCATTGAAAACATATAATCATTAATTTCTAAATATTGAAAGAAATGTAAAACGTTGGTGCATGCTGCGACGCATTAAAAATAAATTTCAGTAACCATAGTAACTATTTTAATTTAAAACAAAATTTTTCAAGTTTTTAGTAGTTAGTATAAAGTGCACGAAACACATGTGAAGAAATAAAATGCGCCATTTTTTTTAGTGACTGTAATAATATATTTTTAATTTTATTTTTATTTTATTTACAACTTAGTTGTTGTTTCGAAAAAAATGTTTGATTTTTTTATCATACTTAAATAAGTAAAAAATGTAGCAAGTACATTCCTTCACTTTTAATCATTTTATTCAACGTTTTTCCCAAACAAAGTTGATCAAACGCAAATCGTAACAAATTTGATTTGTTACGATTTGCGTTTGAAAACAGTAACTTCTAAACAATTTTATATTAATCACCCAAGAATACCATAATTCAAAAATAGTAATAGCTCATAATAAATATAAGATTTAACTTATCAAGTTAAGGGAAAGGCGCCTATGATGGCATAGCGTCTATGATGGCATACCGATTATATTTTCATAAATATTGGTTATGACGAAAAAGTGATAAGACTAACATGTCTATACTGATTTTACATTAGTTTGAGTAAAAATACGTCAAATATTGCTTTTGTAATCAACAAAGATTTTAGGATGTGCTGTTGTACCCCTTAAAATATTTTATCTTGTAATTTTATTATTAACTGCGCAGAAACGAAATTTTCATGCATTTTATTTCCAAGTTTTGTGCATTTATTGGAATACTTATTTTAATTTTATCTTTTGAACAAGGCAGACATAGCTTGATTAAATGAAAATGATGACTTTATCCTATGATAGCATACTGACGAGTTAGGTGTGTTGTAATATTGACAAGTTAAGAAAACCTTTTTTTTTCTTCATAAAAACAACATATTTGTTAGCAAAGTAACAAGAAATTTTTACTTCACTTCAACATTTTTGAATGCGCATGCGTGAAATCCTACACTGCTGCTCAGTAGCATGAAAGGGTTAATTAGGATAATTACGAGTATTTTCTGGCATTTCTGAGGAAAGACTCTACGGTCAAATGAAATTTTTTAAGTTACCCTTGATGCTAACCAGCCCCATCCTCCCCTATACCATCATAGGAGCAGTAGTTGCCTATAATGGCATACTTGTGCTTTTTTTTTAAATAAAAATAACTAATAAAGACTAAAGCTGATAAAAGCTGCTAGGGTTATTATTGTTCTACATTTAACAAAAAATGTATACATATCAAAACTTTTATTCTTGATCTTCAGGATACTGAATAATTAAGCTTCAAGGTTAAGTATGCCATCATAGGCGCTTTTCCCCTACATTTAAAACATGTTTACAACATGTTGCTGCATCGAAAAAAATATTTTATTTTTCCTTTTATACTTAAATAAGTAAAAAAGTAGCATGTTCATTCCTATACCGTTTTTTATCATTTTATTTAACGTTTTTCCCAAATAAAATTGATCAAACGCAAATCTGGTGGTGAAAGAAAAAAGGTTTTCAGGATATAAATCTAGCTAGAAAACTGATTAACAGTTTTAAGAATACAAAGCCTTAAAACAAGCCTTAAAGCTTGTTTTATACAAATTTATACAAGTTTTATAAAAATTTATAGTTATACTTAAGCAATGTTATATTTTAAAATAGCGCAAATTTCCGCAACCGCAAATAAAATGTATAGTAATGCGTCACCTAAAATAAGTATACATGTATTAAGTGGAATAGTTATGTGAACCGCATTATGTGTTCCACAATTGGGCCACACTTATCTTCATTCTGCTTTGCAAAAATTTACAACGATTGGAGCCTGGGAACAAAAAAGCTCTAAAATTTTAGCTACACCTGTCCCAAACGTAAGAGCTACAAATTAATAAAATAATTTTTATACTATTCTTAACTAAATCTATATTCATCAATAAATTTTAAAGTTCACGCAATATTCTTTTAGCATTTAAAAATGAGGGGGCTGCAAATTTCGGTGTGTAGCTATCACTCTTAGACACAAGTGTGGAGTTATTTCACACACTTTTGTGGAAACTAACTTTTTCTAACTCGACTTCTGTACAGAAGTGTGTAGTTATTTTCACAAAACTGTACAAAATACCTCCACATGTGTCTAGGAGTGATAAACTCGCGTGTAGAGTTTTTCTCCAAACCAGCTGCACGCTTGTTTGGAGAAGAACTCCACACGCGAGTGTGTAGTGTGAATTTGCAGCGTTTAGTGCCACACGGTCTGTATGTTTTGTGATGTTATTGTTGTGATGTTTTGTGTTGATAGACAACTTGGCTTACCTTCTCGGTGTCTATCGTTAAAAATAATTATTAGGTTGTTCGTTAATGAAACTTGCTATTTCTAATCATTTACTAAATTCAATCATTTACTAAAAACTAAAAAATAAGTTGTAGAATAGCAACATTTTTTGTTTTAATGTTGTTTTTGTTTATTTTTTTACCTTTAATTTTAGTTTTAATTGTTATTTTATAATTTTTTGTTTTGTTTTTGATTTTAAAACGAAATAACAAATACTTTTTAAAAATTATTTTGCATCTGTGTTTTTAACCCTTAAAGGACGGCGGGGTATTTTACTACCCCAGAAGAGTTTACTTTAAACTGCCACATCAACAAATTTTGTGTATTTGAACTGCCACTTCAGAACATCTTTTATTATCATTAAAGGAAGTTTTTAGTGTAAAATGTTTTTGTTTTACTAATCAATTGACAATAATATTGTTAGTTGAAAATTTAATTACGTTAAAGACGGTTGGGGTATTTTTATACCCCATGCAAGTTTTCTCATTTTTTAGTTAGTGAATCAATAAATAGCTATATAAATCATGTTTATTTTAACACTTGCTTATGTTTTAGTTATTTTTTAATAGGTATGGGGTATTATTTATCTTTTTTATGAGTAAATTATACCATATATTGATTAAATATATACACTCACTGTAACAACAGTAGTCTGCTCATGTTGCATATATTTTGTTTTTATGTCAAAAATATTTATATTATTGGTACAAAATAATAATGCCTACAATATTTGTTATATATTTTTCACATATTTGGTTTAATAAAGACTGAAATTATTTTTAGAATAAGTATAATTTATATAATGAGTCGCCCAAGAAGAAATGCTGCAGTCGAGGCTAATAATATTATTTTTGGTTTAAATGACTTATCTTCAAGTGATGACTCAGCTGATGAAAACCTTACAGACGATGAAGAAGATATTGTTACAGTTGACGATGAATCAGATGCTATCATCTCTGATCAAAGTGATGAAGAACGTGTTCAGGAAAATTACATTTTAAATCAAAACATGATTTCAAAGAATGGTGAAGAAATTTGGAGTACTCTTCCATCTGAAAATGCTGCTCAGCCACGTGCACACAATATTATTCGACAACCAACTGGCCCAACAAGGTTTGCAGCTCAGGTTTGCGGCCAAAGTGTGGATACTGCCTTTAAACTTTTTATAACACCAGAAATGATTAGAATCATTGTCAATTGCACTAATGCTGAAGCTCATAGAATAAGACTAGAAGGATGGGTTGACACGACAGTAAATGAGCTTTATGAGTTTATTGGAGTTCTTCTTCTAGCTGGAGTGTTTCATTGTAAAAATCAAAGCATAAAAGAGCTTTGGAGTAAATTAGATGGCATATCAATATTTTCTACTTCAATGCAAAGAGATCGATTTGTTAACTTGCGACGATGCATTCGATTTGATGAGAGAGAAACAAGAAATCAAAGACGGTTTGAAGACAAATTTGCACCTTTAAGAAATATAATGGAAATGTTTACTACTAAATGTAAGAGCAACTACAATCCAAGTGCATATCTTACTGTTGATGAGCAATTAGTTACATTTAGGGGACGTTGTCCGTTTAAGATGTTTATACCTACTAAACCAGGAAAGTATGGAATGAAGATATGGATATTATGTGATGCTGAAACTTCTTACTGCATAAATTTGCAACCGTATATTGGTAGAGTAAATGGAGTACGTGATGTTGGACAAGGTACACGAGTAGTTCTTGAACTAACTGATCACTTAAATGGAAGTGGTAGACACATAACAGCTGATAATTTTTTTACAAACATTCATCTTGCACGTGCATTGCTAGGACGTAAAATGACATACACTGGCACCATTAAAAAAAATAAAGGAGAAATACCAAAAAAGTTATTGCCAGCCTTACATCGACCAGTTTATTCTAGCATTTTTGGTTTTCAAAATGACTCTACTATTGTTTCTTATGTACCTAAGAAAAACAAAGCAGTAATATTATTATCAACCTTCCATCACAGTAATGACATTGTTATGGACCATAATGAAAAACCGTGTATTATTCTAGATTACAACAAATATAAAGGTGGAGTTGACACATTAGACCAGGTTGTCAGGTGCTATTCGAGTCGCCGAAAAAGTAACCGATGGCCATTTACAATGTTTTGTAACATTTTGGATATTGCAGCATACAATGCTTTGATTTTATTCTTGTCAATTCACCCAAATTATAAAAATGGAGCTTCTCATAGAAGAAGAGAATTTTTAAAAGAATTATCAAAAAGTCTTATTAAAAAGTTTGATGCAAATGACAATCTTCCACAAATAGTTGCAAATAATAATCTTCGCCAAGTAGTTGTACAAAATAACCTATTAAATCAAGGTCAACCAAATCAAGAGCAGCACATAAAAAGGTGCTATATGTGTCCTCGTGTTCAAGACAGAAAAACCCGTCTTCAATGTGCATCATGTAGCCATTCTGTTTGCAAGGCTCATAGCAAAATTGTTTGCAATAGTTGCCTTATTTAGGAGTTGTATTTTGTTTTTATTTGAATAAATTGTATCAAATATCACTTTTATTTAAAAAAACATTGAGAAAGTTGATATTTTTGTTGAAAGCACGCATTTTAAGTTAAAAAGCTCAACATGTTTTCTATAAAAACCTATATTTTTAGTTGGGGTAGTTTAATACCCCAGCCGTCCTTAACGTAACTTTTTTTTCCCGTCCTTTAAGGGTTAATAATAATTTTTTTTAATAATTTTAGGTAGAGTTTCTGCTGTTACACCTGCTAATGCTAATGTAAGTACTAAAACTTTCAGGAAGCTCTATTGATGTAAATATTTTCTTTTAAATTTAAATTATAAACTTATTTATTATCTTCTGTATGTTAAATAGGTATTTCTGAATGATTCAGATAGATTTCAATGCCCTTACGCCGTAATGTACTAATCGGTCTGTAAATTAGGCAATAGTTATAAACAGACGAACAGTCAAATGTAATAACAGTTGGAAATTATGAAATATATATATATATATATATATATATATATATATATATATATATATATATATATATATATATATATATATATATATATATATATATATATATATATATATATATATATATATATATATATATATATATATATATATATATATATATATATATATATATATATATATATATATATATATATATATATATATATATATATGTATATATATATATATATATATATATATATATATATATATATATATATATATATATATATATATATATATATATATATATATATATATATATATATTTGCCGTTTCATATATTTACAATAAAGACATATTACATTTATAAAAATTGGCCGGAGCAAGAAGAAGACAATGACTGTCTTACCACCGAGCCCCGTTTACAATTTTTCCGTGTTTATAAACAATTTTGAATAAAATATACAAAAAAACGTTAAAAAATACATAACTTTTTTCAAATAATAAAATGGCAATTATATTGAAAATTTAAAAATAAAAAAAGTTTTGTATACTAATACAAATATATTTGATACATATAACAAAATATATTTAGTGCTAATGGAAGCGTTTTTTCTATTTTAAAGTTACCTATTAAAAAAAATATTTAAAGTCTATTGAATTAAAATCTAATTGAAGTAAGATTCTTTTAGAAACTGTTTTAAATTTTTCTAAAGAGTAGTGTTCTTTATTATAGTTTTTAATAAAATTTTTCCATAAAAAATGTCCTCGATATTGAATTCGATAAGAACTTATTTTTAGATTTATTCTCGGAACAATAAAGTTATCCTCTGAAAACTTTGTTGAATATTTATGAGATACTTCGCCAAAATATAAAGACAAATATTTGGAGAGCCGAGACTGGCCTTAATTTATTTTGTAACGGTTTTAATATAAATTAATTTACCTGTAATTTTATTACTGGGTGTTTAATAGAAAATAATAATAATAATTTCCAACAAAAGCTGTTAATTGATGAAAAAGTTGTTTATGATAAAGAAACCATAGCTGACAAGCTAAATAGTTTTTTTCTTGAGATCGGTCCAAATCTGGCGGCTAAAACTCCATCTAGTACCATAAAATTTGAAACTTGCCTCAAAACAGCAAATAATGTTATGACAGAACTAAATTTAAATATAAGTGAGTTACATTATGCTTTTTCCTCTTTGAAAAATAACAAAAGTGCAGGCATAGATAAAATTAGCGTTAATGTAGTTAAATCAGTCTTTGATATTATTGAACCCTTATTGTTTCACATTTTTAATCTCTCATTAACGTCTGGTATTGTACCAGACAAACTTAAAATAGCCAAAATCACACCGGTTTTTAAGTCAGGTGAAAAAATAAATGTTTCAAACGTTTTTTTTTCCACCTGACTTAAAACCGGACACTACAGACCTATTTCTGTATTACCTTTTTCTCTAAATTGCTAGAACGCATTATGTACGATTTATATAATAGGCTTTATAATCATTTAGTATCAAATAATATTCTGTTCAACAAACAAATTGAGTTTAAAAAAAATCATTCGGATCACGCGGTAATTGAGCTTGTAAACCATATATCGGATGCTTTTGATAAAGATTATTTTACCTTAGGAGTTTTCATTAATTTATCCGAAGCATTTGACACTGTCAATCATGAAATCCTTATAAAAAAATTAGAACTTTATGGAGTAAACAACTTAAACTTATTTTGGTTTAAAAACTACTTGACTAACAGAAAACAATGCATAACCTAATCTAAAAAATTTATCTCATATTGTTTGCTGACGATTCCAATCTGTTTTATTCACACACTTATAAAAAACTCTTTTTAATATTTTTAATGAAGAATTATCTAAAGTAAATGAATGGTTTATAAGTAAACGCTTTTCACTAAATGTGAAAGCCTTACACCTTTTGTAAAAAAATTCAATAACGTTTGATCCGCATAACTTCAAAGGCTAAATGACCCCTCATTTTTCATCTACAATTAATAACTGGAATGGCGTTAACCCTAATACCATCATTTAATCCATTTTTAGGATCCTTAATTAGGGTTTTTCTTGTTTCCATAATCTGAACAACAGCAATTGTTCTATAAACCTGTTCTTCAGAATAAAGTAGAGCAGCAATAAAATTTTCAGGTTGGAGACAAAAAGAGTTTCTATAAATTATGGCCAATATAATTTTGAACTTCAGTATCCAACATCAAAATCCGCCGAATAAATGCTTTTGCAATCCAAACCAATTGTCTTTATATTTGAAACTTTAGATTGCTCAAAACTAGCATTAAAGCATACTTGCTCTTTCTCTCTCTTTATTTTACTTGGGTCAATTGCATCATTAAGATGTAGATAACCAATATCTTGAAGAGAAGCATTAGCTACAGGGGCAGCTGCTTTATCTGATATTCCATATCTAATTATCTCTAAAGCAAATTTGAGATAGTGGGTAGTGTTATAGTACTTTGATCTAGTCTGATTTAATGATGAAATTGAAGTTTCACTCTCTAATTATAAAAAAAATATCAACAAAACTTCCAGAAATTAAAAACCATAACAATGACAATTTTACGTTTACTTGTATTAACATTTAAGATGCTCTAATTAACTTTAGAGCATTATATTTAAAAAAATTAAGAAATTATACAAATTGTATATCATACAATCAAAGTTTACAGGTCAAAATTTATTACCTGATCTGAATCCATGATTGTGTCAAACTCTTTAATATAAATTTCTTCATCAGAAGCTTTTGTTTGCATTGTATTTCTTGAGGTAGGTGATAAAACAGAGTTATCAATACCTCCTATTTGAAACTTTTCTTTAGTACCAATTTTCTCCCTTTGGTCTTTTAAATAGGAGCGCTCTTCCAAAGGAACCTAAATAAATATTTCTGGTTTTAAATATTATTTTTAATTAATTTGTGTAAAACGTATTATTATCTAAAAATATAAAAAATAATAATAAAATATAAAAAAGTTTATCAATAAAAATTAAATAAGTTATTTAAAGTTTAATTTAAAATAAATTACTTTAAATTTGTTTAACTTACTTTTGTACGACCAACACAACTACAGTAAAGATGCATATTTGAACAACCTGAGCATTTGATATTCCTGTCATCACAAGGAAAAACTTCAAGCTTGCAGTTACATGCTATCAGATCAAAAAGTTTTTTCTTTATTTTTTTCAAACAATTTTTTGGTCAATGGTTTAATTTTATTTCTATTTCAAAAAATAACATTATTATAAAATCTTAAAAGTTTAACAATCAAACTTTTTTCAGGTAACAAAACTAATTTGGAATTGCAATTGAACCATACAGAGGCGGATGAAAACTTCTTGGGGCCTGGGGCTATTTTTGTTTTTGGAGGCCTTTTTATGGAGCAGAGCCTAAAAATGACATAAAAAAAGGGAAGGTCCTCTAAAATATTTTAGGGCCCCTAAAACAGCGGGGCCTGGGGCTATAGTCCCCTTAGCCTCCCTTGAGCCGGCAATGGAACCATATTTCTTTTAAACCACAAAGCGTTCTTTGAATAATAACATTTTTGTCTTTAATACCATCTAAATCTTTTAATTTGTAGAAAAATCTTGCTACATCACCATAAGTTGCTAGATCTGTAATAGGAAAATCAGAAGGGCTACCACCATATAAATTACACCGTCTAGTTCTTTTTACAGGAGGCATTTTTTTATTATTGTAATAAATTAAGTTTGTTAATATAGTTAATATATATTAAAGATTTTATAACTCCCTAAAAATAACAGAAAAACGCTTTTGCAAGGTTCAATCTACAATTTGATACTCTACTTTTTAGTTTATTTACATTTTTTTTAAGGCCGGATGTCATAATACACAGGTTGTCAACTCAAAACAAACTTAAAAAAATGTACAAAACTATATTTCAAAAAACTCAATTGAATAACTGGAAAATGTGTTTTTTATAATCATTGAATCAATTATGCACAAAAAATATATTTTTCAGTTTTTTTAGTATGCCTTTCAAAACAGTCCTTTCTAGTTCTTTCAGTTTATCCACCAGAGTGAACACCCCGATATATCCAAAAAAAATCCTTCACAAAAAAACGTATTTTGCTTAAAAATTTAACGGTAGAGTAGAAATTAAAAAAGATTCCTTTATAAAGTTCCTCGTTATTTATTTTGATAAAAATTTGTCATGGAAAACTCATGTTGATTATACATCAACAAAAGTTACAAAAAATATATGAATTCTTAAAAGGCTTAAAACTATTAAATAAAAATAATTTAAAATAACCAAGGAAAGACCGGAGCTAATTACCTCTGTTTTAACTTTTTGAACTCTGTAGTCATAACGAAAAAATATTTTTTGTAAATATTAAATCACGGTTTTTAAAAGTATGAATTTCAGTAACACTTTAAACTTGCATTTATTAAAAAAAAAATTTCATAGGGAATTTTGGGTACCACTAAAAAAAAAAAATTGTTAACTTTCTTCACCCCAGAGTATGTTGGAGCAAACTATAAAAATTGATTATTAATGTCCCATTAAGTACAAAATTTATAGAAACTCTTTTACTATTTATTTTGGCAACAGTTCTATGACAAAAAGTAAATATTACATATGTTGGTACCAAGAAACAAGTTAAAACATTAACAGTTTTTATCTGTTAAAAAAAAAATTAGAGAAGTATCTGAAAGAAGCGCAGTAAGATCTTATCGTCAGAGCCTTATACTATACTAGTGTAGATAAAATATTAGATTATAAAGTAACTATAAATATAACTGCAGTATAATAAAATAATATAAAAAATAATATATACATACACATATAACTTTTTAGTGTAGTTAGTAAAGTTTAATAAATGTTTTCATAATATAAATATTGCTGTTAAATTTTGATAATATGATATAGTAAAAGATTTTTCAGCTTAACTTTAAAAAGATGCAAAAAAGTAGATTAAAATCAAAATTAGGTAAAACATCTTTATTCAAAAAATGGGGTGCACGGTAACCAATGCAAAATGGGTAAAATTTTTTCGACAAAAAGGCTCATATGGAAGGTTGGTATTTCTAAGAGAATATTCCATGGCAGGTTTCAAGGTAATTAAATCATTAAAAACGGCAAGAAAAAGATTATTTTTACATGTTTATACAAAACTTAAAATATTAAAAATATTAAGTTTGAAGTATTAAGAACTCTCATTTCAGAATTCGACAAATGCAGGAGAATTTAAGAAAGCAGTTGTATTGACAGAAATAACTATTAAATTAAATGAATATTCCGATTTTTTTAACTTTTATTAAGCAACTCTAATTTTTATTATTCAAGTAAATATTCTATTTCAACATTTAAAAAACGCAAATTGGACGAGGTGGAGGGAACACGTGTTTTCCTGTGCCCTCCTCCTTCTTCTCTCTACGGCCCTGATAATTGTTTTTTAAACTTTTCAATATTGTTTATATTAAATATGCGCTTACTTATTTTATTATTAGTTTTAGTTATTTGAGTTGAATGATAGAATTATTTGAGTTGAATGATAGAAATATTTGGAAATGATCAGATATACCTGCTTTCAATAAACCTTTTTGTATATTGAAGACTTAATTTGTAATAATTTTGTCAATGTAGCTGAGTTTATTGATATAGAGTATCAGTTAAACAATTAATTAATTTTTTTTTCATTAATGACGTTATTCAAAACGCCTTAAAAAAAACAATTTGCAGTATCTTTTTTTAAGGCGTTTTGAAAAACGGACTATTTTGATAACATTTTCTTTAAAAAGCTTAAAGATTAAATTCCGAGCTTAGGTTCTCGTGCTCAAATCGTCACACAGTGTGGCAGAATAACTTTAACACTAGAAGCCCCAGGTTTTTATATACCTAGAAACCACAAACTTGATCAATTGATCCAACTTAATTTTTATATGCATTTAGACTTTTTTGTTTAAATGTATGAAACTAACTGTTAAAACTGTTAATTTTGATTTAAATTATATAAAAATATTAATACATAGATTTTATGAGCAAAACCGGCGTGTTTTACTCTAAGTGGATGATTTTATATAGACAATGTAGCGTTTTCAATTTGAAGACATTATGAATATACATTCAGAACGTAGAGAGCTGATAAATTTGCTTTTATGTCATGGGTGCTGACAAGATTGTCAAAAATATTGTAAAAAAAATTATTTTAAGGACACTAGTTACACTTAGGAAAAATTACTCGATAAATTTTTAAACATTTATTTACAATTATCAGACGTTTTTTATGTATTTTTGATTAATTTTAAGTAAAATTTAAAGGTCGTATCCTAAAAAAACACGTGGATAAGATGGACCATAGTCACTTTTATACATTTCCACCAAAAAATGTTTAATAATGTCTTTTTTCATTTTTGCCATATGTCTAATTTTAAAAATTCGCGTTATTATTTAAATTGCAATAGCTTATCAAAGTTAAATAAATAATATTAAAAACATATTTAGTTTATCCTAATAAGTAAAAAAGCGTTTCAAAGTTGTGACTATGCTTATTATATTTACAGGAAGGATTTTAATTTGTTCGCCATTATTGGAATTAAAAAGAGATCCTTTTCACTAGAATAATAGTAAAAGCAATCATTATTAAAATCATGAAAATTATTATTTATAAAACTATTATTTCATTAGCATAAATTATTATTTCATTTGCGTCTTTTCTATATTTATATCTAATAAAGTTTTCATTTTATCAAAATAAAAAGCTTGGTGTTTAAAATCGCTAACTTGAGCCGTTCCTGTGGGAGTTATAGAATCTCCTTCTATTTCCCCGACTTGTTATTTTATTTATGCATATCTTTAACAAAAATTTATGATGCCTTTTAATTTCTTTCCACATTTTTTTACAATTTCCCAGGGTTTCTTTTGTTTAATCTTTATTGATAAAAAGTGCAGTGCTTTTAAGTTTTTTCAAGTTAAAATTTCGTATTTATCATTACAATTTAGGAGTTTAAGGACTATTGTTTTGGAAGATTGTCTTAAATTCTTCTTTTTCAATGGACTCGCTCAATCACTATATCATCGCCAATTCCAAGTTGGTTTTTACAGATATTTTTAACTGCTATTGCACAGTCATCCCACGTTTATCACATTCCATTGAAGATAATTGTATAATCAATTGTACATAATACGTTCTAGTATTTTTTAAAATGTGTAGAGGAAAGAGATAGGACAATAATTACTGATATTTGTTTGATCACTTTCTTTTAAAATTAGAACAACTTTAGCAATTTTTAGTTGTTCAGGAAAAACTCCTTGGTGCATAGATGCTCCATAGACTTTAAATAGGATATCTTTAAAGTATTTAAAATATTCTTCGACTATATTACTGTTTATGTCATCAGCTTTGGTTAATTTGTTTTTTTAAGAGCTTTCATACTCTTGGAAAGATAGTTCAGTAGATAGATCAGAAGATAGTTCAGAAGATAGTTCAGAAGATAGTTCAGAAGATAGATAGTTCAGAAGATAGTTCAGAAGATAGTACAATTATCCATTTGTAATCAAAAATCTCTAAATGTTGCACTTGTATAAGAATTTTTTTTTTGTTAGTTTTGGAACAATTTCAACAAAGAGTTTATTAAATTCATGAGCTATATATGGTTCGCATTTATGTTTGTTATCAACTATATTCGTTTAAGGGAGGGAACCTGAGCATCTTTTTTGTCTACCACTAATTTCATTCATTATTTGGCATGTGCTTTTTGAGTTATTTTTAATTTTATCAAATAGGTCATAGAACATATTTCAAAATAACTTTCAAACAACTAGATTGACTTAAAGTACAGGTAAAAGTAAGTTACGACGTCTTTAAAACAATCAGAAACATGAAATCAAAAACCACTACACCGAAAAATTTTAAAGTATTTGCAGTTAAGTGCAAAACTTAAAAATTTTAATTATAGTATATTGGTGTTAGCAAAAAAACACTACGTAAATCTTTTTTTAATATAAACTCATTTTTTTCAATTTTGTTGTATAGGCAGGTTTGGCGCTTAACCATCCATATCATCCGCTGAGATCAGTATGCATTTTTAATGCAAAAGCTTCCTCTACACTCTTATTAATGGGAAAGGTTTTATGCAAAGTTTCATCAATTTTTTCTTTCTCTAAAACATTAGATATATTGTTTTTTAAAATAGAGGCTTTTTTTTTTCTCCAGCAGCATTTGCAATTTTTGCAGAAGCTAAAAATAGAGTTTCATGATAATCAGTGGCTAGTTCTTTTATTTTTTCTCTTTTACTTCGCTCTTCAAGAACACTTTATTTTTTATGGGGCCTTCCAAAACCAAAATGGTATTTTTCATTGCTCATAAGACTTCTTTAAAGCCAACAATTTTCTTTTTGTATAAATGTGTCATAGTTTCGTCCACTTTGTTTTAGTTTTTTCTTTATCTTTGAAATAAATGTCACAAAAACAAGCTTTACTTTATTTAAATTTTCTTTGCAAATTTCTTTAGTATTTTTTATTTCATTAAGTAAATCTTTCCATAATTAATTTATCAACTCCTAAATTACGTATATTTGGGGAAAGATCTAATGGCTCTTTAAAATTGTCAATAAATATTTTAATAAACTTCTAAATAATATATAATGACAAAACCACGTTTTTTAAAACTATATTTAATATTTATGATTCAAAAACTATATTAGAAAATATTCTACAAGCAAAAAACTTAAAATTAAGTTTCACGCCAATTTCATTTGTTTGATATAATAAACTTATATCAAACAAATATTTTTAACTACTATTGAATAGTCAACCCACGTTTATCAGATTCCATTTTAGATAATTGTATAATCTATTGTACATAAAACGTTCTAGTATTTTTTAAAATGTGTAGAGGAAAGTGATTGGACGATAATTAAGGATATTTGTTTGATCACCTTCTTTTAAAATTAGAACAACTTTAGCAATTTTTAGTTGTTCAGGAAAAACTCTTTGGTGCATAGATGAACCATAGACTTTAAATAGGATATCTTTGAAGTATTTAAAATGTATATTTGACTATATTACCGTTTATGTCATCTACTTCGGTTAATTTGTTTTTTAAGAGCTTTCAAACTCTTGGAAAGATAGATTTTTAATTATTTTATAATTATAATTTTTTTTTTTTCTGTCTCACTTCACCCCAATGTAAACATTTTTTTAAGGTACATTTCAAAATTTAAGCTTTTAGCGCACGCGAGGAAACAAATCAATTTCTGATATATAGAGGAGATTAAATTTAATTTTTTACATTAAATAACAGTATTTAGGTACCACTCTTAATTAGAAATTTCAGGCTGTTCCACTTCTCTCCACTCCCCTATTATATGAAAACTGTCCAGTCTTTAAAGTTGCAAAATCTATTATTGAAATGATTTGTTTGTCAGCTAAAGCAGAAAGAACTTTGTCAATTTTTCGATAAATTTATTGACGATTTAGAAATCTCTTGACAAACGAACGCGTAAAAAATTTAGTTTTTATATATACCAATAGTGTTTTGATTGGATACAAACAGTTTTGATACCAATAGTGTTTTGATGAATACAAACGACAAAAACTACATTTTAGAGGAAGTAGCAGTTCTCAGCGAGTTTGAATGTGAAGAAATTTTAAATAAGCAAATTTAATTCAAAAATAGATTTAATTGTTAAGTTTTTGTGATATAGAAATTGGTTGAAAAATCCTGAAAATAATATGAAATATTTATAAATTTTAAAAGACATTAAATTAAAACTTCTCATCTGATGCATTATGATATTATGATGCATTGGTATATCAGAATTAGCTAAATTAAGTGTTACCTCTTTAACTTTTTTAATTGGTTTTTCGTTGTTGTTGTTGTTGTTATTGTTATTGTTTTGTTTATGTAGTAACTTTTCTTTATGTAGCAACTTTTCTTGAGATAACTTTTCAAATTTTTCTTTTAATTTTTCTCTAGATTTTATAAACATTCGTTCATAAGAGTTATTGGTAACATTTATTATAGTTTGAAAATCATGTTTGTCGTTAACAAATGTTCGTATAGAATCTTCACAAAGTTTAGACCCAACTCCACAAATCATTCGTAAAGTTCAAAACACACTCAGAAAACTAAATAAAGCAGGTCGATTTACGATTAAAGAATATAAAGATCTTTACCCGAATGATGTTATACCACCTCGTTTGTATGGAGTCATAAAAGCCCACAAACCTGAAAAAAACTACACGATGCGAGTTATCGTAAGCACTAATGGAACGGCTACATACAAAATTTCTAAATTCTTAACTGATATGATACAACCCATCCTCAACAAGAACAGTACACATTTAAAAAACTCCAAACAATTTGTTAACCTAGCTAATTCATGGAATATTGACAAAGATGAAATCCAAGTGTCTTATGATATCATTAATTTATATCCTTCAGTCCCGGTAAAGGAAGCGATAATTATCCTTATTGAGAGGTTGAAAAATGATTCTAGTTTTACATCAAAATTTACCTTTGAAGAAATAAAAACACTTTTAGATATATGCCTTTTGCATTGTAATTTTTTATTTGAACATGACATTTATGAACTAGAAGATTCTGGACCTATTGGTTTAGGACTTATGGTAGTAATTGCGGAGTGTTTTTTGCAATTTCACGAAAGTAATGCTATTGCACAAGCAATTTCCAATAATATTCAATTAAAGTCATTTAAAAGATATGTCGATGACTCCCATTCTCGTTTTAACTCTACTGAAGATGCGAAAAAATTTTTAATACTACTTAATAACCAACATAAAAATTTTCAGTAAACCATGGAAATCGAAAATGAAAATAACACGCTAAACTTTCTTGATGTTACTATTATTAACAATAAAACTGGTACGTACGATTTTAAAGTTTACCGTAAAGATGCCTTAACTAATGTCCAAGTCAAACCTAACTCATGCCATGATCCAAAAATTATAAACGGAATTTTCAAAGGTTTTGTTCATAGGGCATTATATTTATGCTCTGATAATAATATTGAACAAGAGTTATTATTTCTAGTTGATGTTTTTGTAGAAAATGGTTATAAAAAAACAAACCTGGAACATATCATAAAAACCACTAAAGAAAATTTACATATTAAAAAACAAAATATTGAAACTCAACATTCATCAATTGCATCAAAAAATATTGTATCTTTACCGTGAATTCCAGGAATTAGCCCGAAGTTAAAAAAAGCTTTCAAAAAAGCAGGTTATACACCAGTTTTTAAATCTCCAAAAAAAAACCTCCTCTTCCTATAAATTCTTACCCAGGTGTGTACAAACTTGAATGCTCCTTCTATTATATGTTATATCGGTGAAACAAAACTAAAAATCTCATCTCGCATTTACCAACATCAAAAAAATACATACGAAGGAAATTGGGATTACTCAGCCATAGCGGAGCATTCAAAAAATTGTCATGGCAATTTTACATGGAACAATAAAAATACCATAAACATAGAAATAAACATAGAAACTGAAACGGGTGTTTCAGTTGTGAAACGATAATGTCTGAAGTTGTTTTATTATTACGAAGACAAAAAAACGAGTTTAATTATTTTGTTGAATGCCTTTTGAAATTTCCTGCATTTTAAATAGTAAATTTGTTTACTTCTTTCTTTGTTTTAAAACATTTAAAAGCAATTTTAGTGCACTCCTTCCAATTACATCTAGCCTTTTTATCAAAGCAGAATTATTTTCACATAGCCCCATACCATAAGTTAAGGTAGGGACTGCCAATAATTTATATATATAAGAAAATGGACTTGGGTGGGCAAACCGGATTCCAGATTGAATAAGAGTTTGAACAACAGCTAAAAGTTTGAAATTTTTTCATCAACATTTGTATTATTACATCAACATTATGTATTATTATAGTAATACAAAAGTTATATATATATAGTAAGACAAAAGTTGAATGTTTAGTTTCCCATGTGAGTCCCAGATGTTTAAATTTATTAAGTACAAGTAAATTTTAATATTATAAACTCAAGATAAAAATTAAACATAACAAGATGGAGCATGATGAATAAAATTGCTATGAAAAAAAAATCATTGGTTTTTTTTTTCTGTTTAGTTGAAAAAAACGAGTGTATTGTTTAAAAAAGAGGAGAGTCGTTTAGTTAATACACATAAACGAGTCAGATCACTTTGTAGTTGATATATATGTAGTTTAATTTAAAGTATGTTAGAAAAATTCAAAGAATTTGTTTAAATCAGTATCAAACTTTTCAACTTTGTTTTCAAAGAATTTTGATTATCTGGATTACTAATTGATTTATTTTTCTTTATTAGTTTTTTGTAAAAATAAGGACCCCGATATGAAGTTGAGAATTGGAAAAGTTTCGTTTTTTTGACAATTGTAATATAGTTACCTTTTTCATTGTGAAACTAGATTCGGAAAAATTAGATCTGTGTGTAGTCGGCAGTCAGCGAAAATTTACCAACAAGAGTAAAAAAAACAAACAGATTCTCACCCTTCCCTTTTTCTTCCAGATTTCTTAGGGAGGGCGCTGCACATGGCCCACTGTTCCCTGTGCTCTTCAAGTGTTAAACAAAATCCAGAAAAAAAAGATACTAAATTTTCTGAATATTTTTCAGAGAAAAATTAATCAGTTGCTATATAAAAAAGTCCCAGTACAAAGATTGTTGCCACAATCTTCAAAATGGATTGGTCCAAAAAAAACTATATTCAGGACAGTAACATTTATGCATGACGAGAAAATTTACCTTCGTTCAGGGTGGGGAAACATAATTATATTGCTAGTAAATCAAAACTATGCTTTATTAAAACTATAACAATCACTTTCAAATTGATTGATAATGAAAACAACACTATATCCAGTGTTGTTACAATAAAGTTGTTAAATTCATTTATAAACAAGTTTAACAACTTCTTTGTTAAAATATTATCTAAACTTGAGCTTCAAAATCTTTGTGTAAATAATTTTTTTGAGAAATAATTAGGTCATGAGAAAAACGAGTTAATTAACAAAAAACTAATCAGCTTAGAGGTTGATAAGGCTTTTCAAAGTTCCTTAAAAGAAACAACGCAACCGGAGTCGACAATGTCAATACCAACATGACAATGAGCTTAAAATTACTTTATTTATAGTACTTAAACAATATCCTAAAGAAGTTATTTTTCCTGAGAAACTGAAAATTAAATTCCTAAAGAAGTTATTTTTCCTGAGAAACTGAAAATTCCGAAAGTAAAATCTATATTGAAATCAGGAGATACAAGTGAAATAGGTTTTTTCAGATCAATAACAGTTTATTCAACATTCTCTGAAATAGAGAGTTTAATAGGTGATATACTTATTTTAAAGAAAATAATTTTATTTATTCTAAGCCGCTAGGTTTTCAAAAAAATACTTGTCTTTTTTCTATTTTGTTAAAGAAATAGAAAAATCTCCCTCAAAAATGTAGAAATCGTATTAGGTGTTACGTATACAGTTTCGTATCATTTCGTACATTATCGTATACAGTTTTTTATACAATAAAATAAAAAGCTGGTACAAGAGAAAAAGCAAAAAAAAGAAAAAGACATAATTAAGTCTTATCACCATACTTAGTCTTATCACCAAGCACCATTTTTATTAAATTGTAATTTACAAATATTTTGTTTTAAGACGTGAATATATAAAGTAAATGGTATTTTGTATTGTTTAATATAAGTTTTGAAAATATTTCGTTAAAGAAATAAAAAACTTTTACAAAAAATGGAGACGTTATATATTAGGTGTGTTTTTTTCAGTTTGTTTAGCTCACTATAATTACAGTTTTCATATACAAACATATACAATAAAATAAATAGCTGGAGCAAGAAGAAGACATAATATTTTATTACCATTCTATAATTTTACCTATTCTATTACCTAGTACCATTTTTTAAAAATGGTACCAGGTAATAAAATATTAAGTCTTCTTAAAAGACATAATATTTTAAAAGACGTAAATCTAACTGGAAAATATTTATAATATTTTAAAATACGTAAATCTAACTGGAAAATATTTATAATATTTTAAAAGACGTAAATCTAACAAAAAAAAAAAAAAAAAAGAAAAAAAGCCGCAACTTCAACGCGATCGGATGAAATATTTCGAAACGACTTTAAAGAGAAATATTTCGCTTTAATAAAGTCGTTTAAAAAAAAACACGTCCGATCGCGTTGAAGTTGCGGCTTTTTTTTATTATATAATTTATTTATTATATAACTTTTTTATTATATAACTTTTTTTATTATATAATTTAAATTACTTTACATTTATTTTTTTAAAATACAAATCTTTTTTTTTTTTATAATATGGCTGTGACATTATTAGAAATAACAAAATTGTTTGAGGACTACAAAAAAGAATTTGAGTTGATGTTAAAACAACAAGAAAAAGTTTTTATTGATATTATTAGTGGAAACTTGAAAATATTTAATGGCAGGTTGGAAAAAGTAGAAAAAGACATCGAAGAATTAAAACTTAGTTTAAACTTTCATGAACAACTAATTGTTGAAAAAGTTAAGAAAGCAAAGGTTTGCAGTAAAGAAGACAATTCAGAAAGTATACAAAAAAAGTTAAGGGAATTGGAAGATCGATCTAGACGTAACAATTTAAGAGTAGATGGAATTGATGAAAATGAAGGTGAAAGCTGGGAAGAAAGCGAAATGAAGGTAAAAAAAAAATTTGAAGATATATTATCAGTTAAAAATATCCAAATTGAACGGGCCCATAGAACTGGAAACAAAAAATTAAAAATGCCGAGGACAATAGTGATAAAACTTTTAGATTTTAGAGATAAAGTTGCGATCTTGAGCAAGTCGAGTAAGCTAAAAGGGAAAAACATTTATATAAACGAAGACTTCTGTTTTAAAACAACACAAATCAGAAAAAATTTGAGGGAGAAAATGAAACGAGCGGTAGAAAAATTTTATTTACTTTCTTTAAACTAGTAGACAGTTTATTTGGAAAATAAACTGTCTAATAATATATTTACGGGAAAAACTCCCTTAGGAAAAATCCTTCCCAAAAATTCACGCGTGAAAAAATCCCCCAAAAGTATAATTCTGAAAAAAACGAGTTTTTATTTTAAAATGCCATATTTTACCAAAAATATTGTATTCCAAAAATATATCAAGTTTGGTCTCAAAAGAATTGTTATTTTATAGAAAACTTTAAAAGATAATAATTATAATTAAAGGTAACAAATCAACTTTTTTTAATTATGTAAATTATAAAAAAAACTAACATTTTTTTTATTAACAAAAATTGAAAAAAAACAGCTTTATTTTCATGACGTATTTTAATAATATTTTCCTTAAGAAGATCACATTTAAAGAAAAATTGTAATTAATGGAAACATACATTAGAAAAAAATTATCTTGATAAAACATGACACCTACCATGTTGTCGGGTATTTTGGTGCAGTAACCTTTCTTTAAAAAAAGCTCTTGTAATAATTTATAAATAATCAAGTCACAAAAGTTAATCGTTTGTGTCCTCAGTAGATACAAATAAAAAAATAGTTTAAAATATTATATAGGGGAAATTCGTGAAAACTGGAGTGATTGATTTTGAATTATCATGTGACAAAATGCCACCATCAGTTGCATTATTTTAAAATTTTAACAAATTTTGTCGTGCCTAAGTAAATATGACTTAAAATGAACTTCGATGTAATTTAATATTATATGTCCACGGTCGTTTAGATGTGGAAAGTTGTTATACGCAAGCGCATTGTCAAATACAAATATAACTGTTTTAAAGATACAAAAAATTTTTCTTTTCCGCAAAAACATGCAAAGAAACAGCCCTCAAAGGCAAAAACTTCTACCAAAGTTGTTAAAGAGGAAACATACTTGATGGACATACAGGCAAAAAAAGTGAAAAATGTGTGAAGTGTAGAAATAAATAAAGTAATATGTGCAGCAAGCATTTCTAATTGAGTGTTTGCTGCACATTTTTATTAAATATTTTTATTAAAGATGCTGGATTGCGGCCTAACAAAATTAATGGCATTACAATAGTATTCCTGGTACGTTAAGGTTTTTAATTTTGAAATGAAAATTAATCGCTTGTACAAATCATTTTTTAAACCTGGCATACAGGTTTTTCTGCTATAAATTCAAAAACACGTTTTAGAATAATGAAGCAGCTATTTTGATTGTATAATAATAATAAGAATAAACGCGCCATTTTGTTTTAGTGGCTGTATTAATATATTTTTAATTTTATTTTTATTTTGTGTAATATATTTTTATTTTATTTTTTGATTTAAAATGTAAAAAAAATATTTTATTTTTCCCATTAAACTTAAATAGGTTTTAGATATGACAAAAAAAGAAGACATTTGAAAACAAATTATGCACAAATATTTAGAAAATGTGAACATAAGCTACAATTCATTAGCAAAAAAACTGCAAATACACCCCTACACCGTTAGTCGTTTTTTTTAATCAAGATTTTATCCAAGCAAAATTAATCAAAAACAAGTTTGGTGGTGGAAGAAAGAAAGGTTTTCAAAATATAAAACTGGTTAGAAAACTGGTTAACAGTTTTATGATTAACCCAAGCTTCTCTATAACGGAACGCGCGAAAAGATTCAAATTTTGTCATAGTTTTGTTACAAAAGTTTGAAATAAACATGGCCCTCATTTTTTCAAATCATAAAAAATACTAAATCGTTCTTAAACTCCTATGTTACTAGACATGTGTTTTGATCTTATTTAGCCTAAAGCCATTATAGTAAACTGGCGATGAAATGTTGTAAACAAAATGATGTGAAGGTTGATCCTAAAACTAAAAATCCTTCAAACTGCCCAAAAATGAGAATCATTGAAAAATACTGAAAAAAAAAACTAATAAACTATTTAGAAACGCCAAATATTTGAAATTTTTATTTAAAAGATTTGAAAAGATCATCAAATAGCATCAAATAGTTTTGACTGTTATTCTGTGCGCAAGTTAATGGGTACCATCAAAGCAAAAGTTGGTAATTTTATTAGATGCCTTCAGAAATAATTTTTTTTTTCGAAATATTTTATCTTTCTATACTTTCACATTTATTTTGTGTACACACTTTCTTCAGTTGTTTTCTTATTACTTTTTAACTTTCAATTTAACTTTCTGTAAGACTCAGACAGTGTTCAATAATGACTCAGAGCTCAATAATGACAGACATACTAATACTGAAGAAAGTTATCCATTCGTAAATATCTTGTCATACTGTTTTGCGTTTCTAATATCTGAGTAGAAATGTATTGTAATTTACTTAATTTCTTTTTTTTTAAAGCCATACTTATTTTACCATGTGTGTTGTAAATTTGATGGTTTGTTATAAAGTGTTGTCGTTTTTGCTTTAAATTTAAAGGGGATCCAGAAGGTAACCTAACAAAAAGAAAATAACAAAATGTTTATAACGTGAAATATATAACAAAGAGTTTAGCATTGATGAAAAAGAATTGTTCCTAAAGTAAATGAATGAACAAGGGCTATTCCTACTTTGCCTCCAATATTACTCTAACTGTTATAAGTATATATGTTTGCCGAAACCACGAAAAGAAATTTAAGTTTAGTAAAGGTAGACTTAATTTTACCTAAGCTCTTAAAAATTTGTTCAAGTATATGTTTGGTTATACTATTTTTAATAGAAAAAAAATTTTTTGAAACAATGCTTTAAAACATAAATCTAATCATCTATTTTGTTTACACCTATTTATACTTCGCATTGTCAGCAATAAGAGGTGACAAAAAAATCAATAGATAACAGTGTATTACCCATATTTTATTAAAATCAGCAGCCATTGAAAGAAGAAAAACTGTTTGGCATTGTTTTTGAAACAATGCCAAACGTTTTTGAAACAATGCCAATCTTGTGCGTCCTTTTTTTAGATAAAACTATTTGTCTTATTGTCAATATTGTTATTTGAGCTCCAGTATATTAAACAACTAGCTTCTGGTTGAAAATATTCAAAAATAACTTCAAACAGTTCATCACTTTTAAAGCCAGTATAAAATTTAAAATGGACTTTAATATGTTTGAATCTGTCATTTTCAAATTCTGTGGGTTTAACATATTATAGCTCTATTACTTTTGCGAGTCACATATTGTAACCGAATTTAAATAGAATAGAATGAGACAATCGAATTTTTTGTTAATCGAAGGTATTTAGAATCAAATTTGAACTTTTTTTGTTGAATCATTTACATTCGAATTTTTTTGGATCAAATTTTTTTAATTAAGTTATTAAAACTTGCTTCAGTCGAATAATATAGAACCACCTTCAAAAACAGAATCTTCTAGAATCGAATCACTTAAATAAACTAAAATTTTAATGCATGCAATAGTATATTATATAATACATTAAATTATAATAATACATTAAATAAACACATTTATAAAATTTGCTGTTGGTCCTCTGCATACTGGAAAGTGATTTGTCACGCAACTTTTAATGGCTTCAGCACATCGATGGCACAGGCAAAGATGGCTGCTAGGGAAAACAACAACTTGATGATTGTTAACGAGGCAAACTTTGCAGGCATTTAAAATTGGTCTGTCCACAACAGCAGTTTTTTTATTTAATTGAGATTCTTCAACAACAGTTTGTTCTTAAAAAAATTGTAAATATAAAACATTTAACTAGCTAAATTCTATGTCACTGTCCCAACAAAGGGAGGTCATCACCTGTCAACAACAATAACAACAAAGGGAGGTCATCACCTTTCAACAACAATAACAACAAATCCTTAACATGAATACAATCCAGTAAATAATTTTTGTTTATTGTTAAAACTTGTAGTTAATTATATAACCTGTTCAATGAATTCTTAAATCTTCCTGATCACTTGGTAATTCCATATCTTTGCAGAGGAATGATGCAGCTTCAAGAAATTTGGTTGCAGTTCATTCACCACTTATAAGTTTTACTTCATACCCACGAAGACGCTTATGCTGCCTTTGACAATCTTGACGCAGTTCTTCTCTAGATTGGAAACCATTTTGAATCTGGAGCATCGCAACTTGCAGTGGATAAACAACAAAAATTTAAAATTGATACTTTAAAGATTTTTTTAATTGATTGCATTTTATCTGTACTATTTCAATTAAATAATCGCATAGCAGAATGGAACAAAATAAAAATTTTATTCCATGCTACCATGTTCCAAATATAATTTATTATTGCTAGCATAAGCAGGTGCCTGTAGATAATGAGCATGCAATATATAAAGTTCCAATTTTAAAATTGTACAGAATAGGATCTCAACTGTTGCATTTATTGGATCCAAACACTAAAGTTATTATATAAAGACTTACATTTTATTTAAGTTCGTTCAAGAAACGCCAAAACCCAGGGTGTACAGTCATCGAACGATTTATCTTGGGGTGTAAGGATTCAGACACGTTGTTAGTACAATAATGCAGGCCATGAACAGAAAACATCTCAGAAGATTTTTGGAGCATCCAATACCTTTCGTATTACTGAACAAACTTTTTCATACAAGATAGTGGTTTCTTAAAATAACAAATTCTTAACATTTAAAACTAGCTGGGATCTAAACTAATAGAAAATTATTTTAGGTTAAGTTTCCCATTTTAATATTGGAATGAATTATAGCTTAAAAATTATTTACCTGAAAAATATGTCAGCAGTGTTGAAGAACAAAGTAAATAACTAAGCTAGTTGATCCTAGTTGATCCTTAAATGTTTTTGAAGATCTTAGAAAATGGATTGGGTTGTAGCATGTTTAAAACTGCTTTATTTGGAAACTTAGGATTTATGTTGTAGCGACTTCTTCGTGCACTTCGTAGAATTTGTTCACGCTTTCTGTAAATGCAGCCTTGACATCTGCAGTTGAGGACTAGTTGACATTTATGTAGATTTTACGCAAAGGTAGCTGTGTAGTTGAAGCCATGTCTTGCATTTCTTGAGAGCTTGAAGGTGATCAAAATTTCAGGGCCTAGTTCCACAAGTGTGACCATGTATTGCCTCAAGTAAATACGTTGACAAAACTATTTTTGCACTTCTGTCACAAAGTTGACGGTGCTTACACTTGTCGCAAAATTAATAGTGATACACAAAATCATTGATTTCCTTATTTTTGATGTAGCCAAAATCCCCTGAAACATACACAAATGTTTTCCTTTTGCCACCATCAAATTTTTTCTGTATCCCATTTTGCTATTTTAAATTTAAACAAAGCTTGACGTATTTTCACATGCATTCATTGGATTTTTTATATTTACATAAAATTTTGCAACAAATATAATATATTATTTTTTAAAATGATAAAAATCTTTTTTTTGCAGGATCATGTACACGTTAACCTTCAACACAAAAACCAGTTTGTAGTTCAGTTTTTCTTTTCATTAAATTTTTAGTGATAATGGATCATCTCATTCTATGTTCAATAAATTCGATTCTAAAAATTAATTAATTATTTTTCAATTCTGAGCAGTTTTTTGACAATTCGGTTCTTAAACCTTTTCACAAATTCGGCTCTGGCATTGGACGCCCATTTTTGTATTAAATGTCTCGTTTTAAACTCTCTGGTTCTATACTGCTAAATTTTGATTTTAGTTCTTCCACCTTAGCTGCTAAATTTTTTTTAGAGGTGTGATTTTCTTCTTTAACTTCCAAGTTTGTGTGTGAGGGAATGGGAAAAGAAAAGGGAATTTTTTTAAAGTCACTGATGTTATTAGTTTTTTTTGTATTGCTTGCTTCAATTTGTAATGTTTTTGGAACAATGGTTGGAGTTCTACTTATGCAAGTTTTTTTTTCCACCGATAAAATAAGCTGAAAAAACTCAAAAGTGGGTAGCATTAGATTTAAAACCTTTTCTGTATGTTTAATGAGGCTATTTTTTTCTTAATTTTATTTTCTTTGGGAATGATAAAGTAAAAAAGTTCCTTTTGTTTTAAAGAATTTTTGTGACAAAACGGTACACAAAAGTAGTTCCGCCGCCTTTTTCATTTATTTTATGAATGGATGATTTATCTTGGCTAAATATAAAGCTTTCCAAATAGAAGATGTTACATTCTTCCTGAGAAAAATCATTTATTTCTGCAGTATATAAAGTTTTTTAATGAAATCCAAACATTGGTATGATTGATGTGGCATATATTTACCATGCATTGCGAATTTTACCAGAATATATAGTAATAAGAATAAAAGATAAAAATAAAAATAAAATAAAAATTTTGGTTATAGTTTGTTTATTTTTTATATTACAGATTAATATTAGCTATTCACTATTCTGTTATACTTCATTATGTAAAATTGTGGTTTTGCATATGTCAGATAAGGCTCTTTTTTTAAAATTTATACTATTGGATGTATTTAAGGTCACCTTTCCAACCTAAACTGTTCTCAGTTTTTTGGAATTGTTTTAAATTACTTGAATGAATTCACGATTCAAAAAAAGTTGTATGAGATAAAGCTGATGAAGTCATATTTGATTGGTTGAATAAGTATTTGGAACGTCATTTGATTGGTTGAATAAGCAGTTGGAACGTAAATTTTAGTTGCCTATGACTGCACAAAAATTGTTCATATCGAATTGCATTCGAATCGAAAAATTCCTTCATATTTAAAACCAATTCTATTGTTATTTACCATAGAAGAATCAACTATAAATAAACTTTATGTCTCTTGGTACACTTTTCTTGTATATTTTCTGTCCCTCGTGGACCAACCGCTATTGTCGGCAAAAAGAATTTTTTCTATGGTTTTATAGGTTAAAAAACAGCCAAATTAAGTGGATGAAAATGATGTGTTGCTTTTGGGATATAGCAATAACATTGTTTAAATTTTCAAAGCCGAACTTCCTAAGTTCAATAAAAAAATGTGAAATATGAACATAAAAAAACATTTCTTCATTTATCAAAAAAGAATAAAAAAAAACGTTTGTAATACGCTAAAAAAAAATTCAACCATTTTCGTTTTATTCTAATACTTCATTGTGCTGAAACAGTATATATTGTTTTATTTGGAAGACGTACATGTTTAAAATTTGTTAATGGCGGAAAAAATTTTTGATTGGCTTTTACTTAGGGTTGCCAGATGTCAGCTTTTACGTTTGAGAATACATGCCGAAGCCATAAAAGTATAGCCAAAGCTATAAAAGTATAGATTTTTACTGTGTTTTCTTTTATAAAAGCCGAACATCTGACAAGCCTATCATTACTGCGAATAAATGGGAGTACTTTTTTTTACTTCGAGCGCTTTTAAAGTTTTTTTTTTCATTCACCGATAAACAAATAAGATTTTGTTGACAACAGAAAATCATTCTTGAAATAGCTCATTGAATCGTTTAAAAAATGAGAGTTATCTCCGATAATCACTAAAACTTTAAACATTCCACTTTCAGCAAACTTTTTCAACTACTTTGATTTTTGATCGGCAAAAATATTAACCAAGTTTTTAAAATAAAAGTTCATCACTCCGTAGAAATGCATAAAACCAGTTTTTTGTAGGACGGTAGTAAGTAACTTCTGTTTTTATATTGTTGGAGCTCAAATATTTGTGTACAGTGTCTAACAGCTGTACCACTAAAATAGCGTCACCAAATTGACTATCTGTATACAGCGGTACTCGTTTTAAACTCAAAATATAAAAACTATTTTTTGGCTATAGAAATACCCCATAAGTTTTTTTTATAAATATTGCAGATAAAAGGTCTGTACCATGTTTTTAAAAACAAGTTTCTACTGAAAATCTAAAGTTGTAAGGTCACAAAACATGCGCCCTATCACCTATTATACCGTTTTAAAGTTTTAAAACGTACTTTTGAAACATGATATTTAGACAGACCAAAGTAATTACTCTACTTGTTTTATCACTTATAGGTTTCAACCAATAAACAATAATCGAGCGAAATACTCAATAGAAAGTATGTAATTTGTTCTATTTTCAAATTTGAAAATGTTTCTGGCTACAATTTGGTCAATCTTTTTGAGAATTTAGTCATACTTTAGAATTCAATACTTAAAGAACCGAAAGTAAATAAATACTTCAAAACAGTTTTGGTGTCCTAGAATAAAAAGTAACAACATAATAAAATGTTAAAAACTTTACAGGCGATTACTATTAAATTTATTAGTAAAATGCTCCATAATTTAAAGCTTGAATAGTTGTACCACCACGTGACTTAAACAACATTTTTCGATTCAAAACTTTTTTTTTAAGATTTTTTTTTTTACTATTACCGTTGAAGGAAAAAAAAAAAAAAAAAACGAAAAAAAAAAAGAAAAAAATAGGTTTAAAAATTAAGATTTGTCTTATTAAACACCGGGTTGTTTTTTTTATAGCAACAATATTCAGCGGTATTTTTTAATACAGCTATTTGCCCGAGATTAAGTACACAAAAAATATTTTGAGAGATTTGTTTTTGTTCCACTAAATACACCTTTGCACAACATGCATTCAATATCTCTTTCTGCAAAAAGTAACAAACCGTTTTATGATATTTCAATAGGCGCTTATGATTATTCAAAAGATAAGTGGGGCAGAATAGCTTTAAAACTGAACAAAATTATTATAATTTTTTTTTAGGTTTTCAAGTTAAATAATCTTTTCAAGAAAAAAACTTGTTAGATTTAGGAAAAATTACTCCATAGATTTGTAAACATTTACATTTGTCAGACGTTTTAAATATATTTTCAAGTAACTTCGAGTAAGTTTTTTTAAAAAACCGGTAAGTGATAATAGGAAAAAGAAAAAAATCAAAAGCTTTCATGAATAAATAATATTAAAACGTAATCGGTTCATTAAAATAAATTACAATAATTGGAATTTAATGTAAAAAGTCACTCAAAAAAAGTTACTCGGTAACTTTATTATTTTTGTTTGTTCAAATTTGCTCAAAATCTTACAAAAAATTTTCACAAATCTTACAAAAAAAAAAAAAGAAAAAGAACCTCGTTAGTTCATGGCCAGCTTTTGTTACCCGGTTTCTACTGATGCGATTGACACATTTCCAATCATCATTCAATCATTCAATCAATTAATCATTTCCAATAAAAGGGCTCAATAAGTTAAAAAAAAAAAAAGTTTTACAATCGGTAATCATCGATTCAAACTTCATTAAAAAAAAAAAAATTGAAACTGTATCTAAGTGAAGACACAACAAAAAGCGCATTTTTTGAAAAAACTATATAAAAATAAAATCAATTTTTAGAAGACCTATTAATGTATATTTTAAGCACTAGCAAAAGATAGCGGAAAACATAAAACTGAAGAATCCCTTAAAAAAATTGGAACATTTAATAAACTTTTGCTTTAACACTATAAAAACAAAGTAGTACAAAAAACTCGCGCAAACGAGTTATTTTTTAAACATAAGAAATAAGCTAGATTTTGGGTTCTACAAGTTATTCGTACCCTAAAAAAAAACACGAGAATAAGATGGACCAGAGACTCTTTTATACATTACGACCTAAAAATGTTTCATAACGCATTTTTTCATTTTCGTCAAATGACCAGTTTTGAAGCAATTCTGCCCCACTGTGGGACGGAAACTTAATAAGTTAACTTTTTATAATTGTTTTATAAAACAATTATAAAAACAGTCATAAAAAGTTTTATACTTATATTTTTTTCTTCTTTTTTTTATTACATCTTAAAAATGTTTTTTACATTATTAATAATTATAATATAATTAACAATTAAATAATAATTAATAAGGTTGCTCTTAAATACTTTTTCGAGTTCGTTGGATATCTCAGTTGATGAAATTTTAAGCAGAGCGCGAGTTTTAATATATGCTCTTTATTCAAAATTATTCATTTTATCAAGTTTTTTTTAAAGTGCTTTTACGAAAACTTAAATAATTTTTTTATTATATAAGCAATGTATAATAAAAATGTAACCAAAATGCAAAAAAATGCTCTTTAAGGTGCTTTACCAGTAAATAAATTTTTTTATCAAGTTGAGTTTTTTTCTTTCAGAATATTAAATAAAATAGTTCTAATAACGAAATTTAGTTACTAGTATTAAAAAAGATTTTGAAATTATGAAATCTTTTGTAAAAAACATCAAGCTTTAGTCGAAAAAGGCCTTAAACTGTACACATGGATGAAACAAGAAAAGTCAAAGATTATCTTTTTACTTAATATTTTGCACAAATAATCTTGCTTTTATTATCTAGGTCCATAACTAAAATAAAATTCATTGCACAAGTGGAAAGGCCAATTATTAAAATTTGCTATAACTTATACCACTTTTCAGGGGGTCTACATGAAAAAATCATGAACAATGAGTAATAACACTGTAAATAGAGCACCTTATGTCTTGATTTTAGTTCGGTCTCCAGATCTAAATTATAACTGAAAATGATAAAAAATTTCAGCTCCATATCTTAAAATGAACTGGAAATATCTTGTTCCACATAAAGGTAAATAGCAAAAAATGACAAATTGAGAAAACAGCATTTTAAAAATAAAAAGATAAAAAACAGTCTAAAAACTTCCAGAAGCATACGATATTTTAGCTTCAAGTTCTTCTTCTTTATCAAACCAGCTTTTAGATAATCCCCTTAATTGAATTCTTCTTTTTTTCTTTTCTCTCGACCCCTTTCCTTTTTCAATGAACCTGTTACAGTCTTACCACTGTGTGGTATACTTAAATACTCAAAAACACGTTTAAGAGCAAATGTTCTTTCATTAAAACTCAATACAGCTAAATTCACTTCAATTTCAAGTACCTTAGCTAAATTCACTTCAATTTCAGGTACCTTCCATCACAAACACATTTTAGGGACACCTAGACGAAACAACATTATTGATCCCTTCATTGCAATTTTGCGCTTCTCCTTGAACACACTTTTTCAATAATTGGTCATCACTTAAATCATTGAAATCAATTAATATAATATTATAAATCCATATAAGTAGATTAATTTTGATTTATAATTGTCATTCCCTGGTTAACTTCTGATTTTTTCCTTTTACACCAACTTTCAGGTCCTACATAACATAAAACATGGCGTTGTGATTGACTGTTAAAATTGGTACAGTGAAAAAGTACTTCTCTAATGTTCTTTTTTGTTTGGTACATCTTATGTGTATCATTTAATTTGCAATTTTAGGCAGTTTGGTGAAGAACCATTCCAAAATAGTTTTAAATGATGTCGGATTGTTTTTTCCTGTTAACTTTAGATCTCCATGTTTCTATTTGCGTCGATTACGGAGACGGGTTTCAATTCTTTTCTGAATGTGTCCAATGCACTCTAAATTTTTTAACTTGATATCCTACTCACCGAAAGGATCACTATCTACTACATAATTAATAGAAAAGGAGTCCCCATTTCCAAGTACTTGTATATGAGTCCATACAATTCCAATGAGCGTTGAAAGATATTAATTGCACCAATCCTTTCCATTGCCCCTGACAAGTTTGTGTGGTTTAAAGAACAATTGTGACTTGTTTTCCATTTTTCATATTTAGAATGTTGTTTTTTGTTGAAACATATTTGACACCCTCTGCAATACTTGCTTTGCATCAACACGTCAACCGCTACTTATAGCAGTGAATACACCATTAAGAAAAGAATATTGTCGTTTCTGCCAAGTACCATCAAGAGAAACCTGGATTAATGGAACACCTGTAGTGAATTTTTCAACAGCATTTGCTTTAATTTCATTTGCAGCAAACTTCTATTTTTTTTTTTTTTTTTTTAATATTTTTAGTTTACATTTGTTAGTTTGTTTTTTACAATATAATGAGAGTAAATAAAAAAATTAATACAAATTATAAAGTAAGCAAATACTACTAACATTTAAAAAAACTAGAATCTGAAAGAAGATCAGTAAGATCTTATCGTCAGAATTATCAGTAAGATCTTATCGTACTAGTGTAAACAAAATATTATATTATAAAGTAACTATAAGTACAATAAAATAAAAATAAAATATACATACATATATCACTTTGTAGTATAGATAATAAATTTTAAAAAATATTTCCATAATATAAATATTATTGTCAAATTTTGATAATACGGGAGAGAAAAAGATTTTTCAGCTTAACTTTAAAAAGATGCAAAGAAATAGGTAGATCAAAATTAAAATTAGGCAAAACAATTTTGTTTTAAAGATGGGGTGCACAATAATCAATGCAAAATTGGTTAAAATTTGTTCGACAAAAAGGCTCATATAGAAGGTTGTTATTTTATAGAGAGTATTTATTGGTAGTTTCAAGGTAATTAAATCATTAAAAACGGCAGGAGAAAGATTGTTTTTACATATATATACAAAGAATAAAATATTAAAAATATTAAGTTCATAAATATTAAGTAACCTCATTACATAAAAAGGTTGTTTAGAGTGAGAAAAACGATTAGCAAAATTAATTACACGTATTGCATGTTTATGACGGCGATAGAGAGGTTGTAACTTACTTTTTTCAGTGCTTGCCCAAGCAATATTTGCATAATTCATATAGCTATGAATGAATGCATAATAAAGTTGGAATAAAACTTTTTTATTTTTATAGATTCTGGCCTTATAAAGAATTCCAATATTTTTTGAAACTTTATTTCCAACCTAATTAATATGTTGCTTCTATGTGATGTTCTCATCAAGGAATACGCCTAAAAATGTTGTGGTGCAATCTCTTTTTATTTCAATTTCGTCAATAAAAATATCAGGTAGAGTTGGGGGTAAATAACGTTTTTTAGTTATCGAATGAAAAAGAATCCATTTTGTTTTTTTAATATTTAGGGTAAGTTTATTGCATTTGAACCAGCTAGAAATTATTTTGAGTTCTTCATTCATAGTAGTACAAAGTTTATTAATATTATTATCAGATAAAAATAAATTAGTATCATCGGCACACATAATATTTAAAAGATTAGAAGCTTTATGCAAATCATTAATGTATATTAAAAAAAGAAGTGGCCCCAAAATTGATCCTTGCGGAACACCAAATGAAATATCTAAAACATTTTTTTGATAAGGATCGTTAAAAGAAACAGATTGTTTTCGGTTTGTTAAATAAATTTTAAACCATTAAAAATTACATCATCCACTCCATAATATCCAATTTTATGAATCAAAATGCCATAATTTACTGTATAAAATGCTTTTGATAAATCCAAAAAAATACCTAAAGTGAATTGGGAATTTTTGAAAGAGTTGGAGATTTCGCGGACGAATTGAATGATTACATACTCAGTAGAACTATTTTTTTTAAAACCAAACTGATTTTTATAAAAAAAATTCTTCTCCTTATAATAAGTATATAATCTAATGTAAATAATTTTTTCTAATATTTTTGAAAATGTTGATAAAATAGAAATAGATTGGTAGTTACATATATTAGTTCCGTCTCCTTCTTTGTATATTGGGATTATATTCGTTATTTTTAACTTATCAGGAAAAACTAATTGTTGTATTGACGCTCTGAAAACTTTAAAGATAATATCTTTTAATTGTTTAAAGCATTTTAAGACTATGTTCCCATTTATTTCATCAGCTCCAGAGGCATTGTTTTTTTTTAATAGATTTAAACGACACTTGAAACTCCTCAAATGATAGCTCAGGAGATAAATTATTTGAGCAAATGCAATCATCCATCGGTGTTAAAAATGTTATTGAACACAACTTGGGTATTAGGAATTTTATTTGCTAGATTGGAACCAATATCAATAAAGAATTTGTTAAACTCATGAGCTATTAATCTAGGTTCAAAAACATCTTTGTTATCCACTCTAATCACCTGCGGTAGAGAACCTGAGCAACTTTTTTGTTTTCCACCGATTTTTTTTAATATTTTCCAAGTACGTTTAGAGTCATTCTTAACATTTTCAATTATTTTTGAGTAATAATTCTTTTTTAAGTTTTTACGAGTTTTTTTAAATAGATATTTGTAATCTTTTTATAATTTTTCGATTATAAAAAGATTACAAATATCTATTTGAAATTTATTAATCAATGAGAGTTGCTGAACCATCTGGCATCTTGCAATGCTCGGAAAGTGTATTGAAAGAATTGAAAAGTAAACACCCAGACGAATCTCCTGTACAAAATAATTGTTTACTATACGGCCCGCTAAAAAACACTCCAAAATGTCTGTTCAATTCAATTGATGAGATAAGTATAATTAACTCAGCTTTACAGACTAAAGGATCTGCAGGTCCTTCTGGAATGGATGCAGATCTTTACCGTCGACAAAAATCCCGGGATTCACTCCATAGGTATTGGGAAAGTGTTACGTAGAATTGTAGGTAAAACCATTAGCCGCCACTGTCAAAAAGAAATCAAAGAGGCAGCTGGACGACTACAAACTTGCGCAGGACACGGTGCAGGAGCAGAAGCTGCAATACATGCTATGCAAAGATATTTCATCAGAAAGATACAGACGGTGTTTTGTTAATCAATTCTAGGAACGCGTTTAAATGCCTAAACCGTTCTGTTGCACTACATAATATACAGATAACTTGCCCAATCTTAGCTATGTATTTAGTCAACACCTACCGTAAACCGGCAAAATTATTCATCGACGGTGGAGAAACTATTTTTTCGAAAGAAGACACAACGCAGGGCAATCCTCTCGCTATGCCATGGTACTCACTTAGCACTGTGACAATCATAAATGCATTGAAACTAGTAATGGTTAGTCTTTGAAAAAGTGGTATAAATGCCTAGAAGATGTCTGTGGTGTGTATAGTTATTATGTAAATCAGTCAAAATGCTGGTTAATAGTAAAATTTGATAACTAAGCTGAAAAAGCTAAACTTATATTTGGCAACTCCATAAATATAACTACTCAGAAAAAAAAGGCACTTAGGAGCTGCACTTGGTTCGGAAGCATACAAAAAAGTGTATTGCGAGGATTTAGTGAGTAAATGGTCTTGTGGAGAAAAATTTGACAAGCTACACGCAATGTCATGCAAAAAAGGTGGCTTTGTTTGTAACAGACATGATAACATCAGAGATTTATTAACTGTTTGCCTAAATAAAGTTTGTACTGATGTTCAAGCAGAGCCGCATTTAATTCCATTGACAAATGAAAAATTTAATCTCAAAACTGCCAATACCAATGACGAAGCTAGATTGGATATAAAAGCAAAAGGATTTTGGAGAAAAGGAGAAACTGCATTTTTTGATATTAGAGTAACGCACGTAAACTCCAAATTCTCAAAAAAACAACCAACAAAACACATATTCCGTAGGCATGAAGATGCCAAAAAACGTGAGTATTTAGAACGAGTTCTAGAGGTTGAAAACGGGACATTTACTCCATTGATTTTTGGTACGAATGGTGGGTTTGGAAACGAATGCAAATGCTTCACGGCACTACTCACACACAAACTGTCCATAAAAATGGGTGAGCGGTACGGAGCTGTTATAAATTGGCTAAGGAAACGTCTTTCCATGGAGATTACTAGAGCCTCCCTTCTCTGCTTAAGAGGGTCACGAACCACATTTAGACATTATAACACTGACGATGTTGGTCTGGAAAATGTGCAACGTGGACTTAATTAATATTTATTTTTAAAATTAATTAAGAGACATACAAATAAATTAAATAAATTAATTTATTTGTATGTCTCTCTTGAGATATTAACTCAAAACGGGGAAGATAAAAATTTGCGTTACTACTTAAATCCTTTGTGTTTATCCAAGTTTCAGTTAAACAAATAATATTAAAAACATTTTTTGTTTCTTCTAGTAAGTAAAGGAGCTTTTCAATGTTGTGACTTATGCTTCTGATATTTACATGAAGGATTCTAATTTGTTCGTTTTTATCGGAATTAAAAAGAGATCCTTCTATTTCACTAGGATAATAGTAAAAGCAATCCTTATTTAAATCATGAGAATAATTAGGGTCTTTTTCTACATTTATATCTATTAAAGTTTTCATTTTTGAAAAATTAAAAGCTTGATGGTTAAAACCGCTAATTTCAGCCATTCCGGCGAGATTTAAAATCCTTTCATTTCCGCGACTACGTTATTTTAATTATGCATATCTTTAACAAAAATTTTATCAAATTTGATTACTGCATACTTACCCTCTTTACAATGCCTTTTAACTTCTTCCCGCAATTTTTTACGACGTTCCAGGGTTTCTTTTGCATAATCTTCTAATCCATTGCCTTTAAGTTTTTTCACAGATGTTAAAATTTTGTATTTATCATTATAATTTAGAAGTTTAAGGATTATAGTTCTTGGTAGCTTTTCTTTAACTCTTCCAAATCAATGGGCTTGCTCAACCACTATATCATCGGCAATTTCAAGCTGGTTTTTAAAGATCTTTTTAACTGCTCTTGAACAGTCATCCCACGTATCAGACGGTAGTTCTGCAACACCATCAACTCTTAAATTATTGCGGCGAGATCTATTTTCTAGATCTCTATATATTTTTTTAAAGTATTTATTTCTTCATAGATCTTTAAATTTAGTTGAGAAAGCATTTCCTTTCTGTTTCCCTCTTGGAAGTTAATACAATCTTTAATGTCGCTAGTATCTTTTTCCAGTATTTCAACTCGGAATTTATTAAAAATAAGTTCTTTTTTTATCTAGTCTGTCTGATATTATTTTATCAGACAGACTAGATAAAAAGAGAAAGTTTATCTAGTCTGTCTGATATTATTTTTATGTTGGAACTCATTATTTTTGTAAAAGTTTCTTCTTGTTTTTTTAATAGCTTTTCAGTTTCTTTTAAAATGTTGTGGTTCTGATCTTCAAGCTTAGATATTAATAGTCTTTCAGGGTTTATACTTCTTTAACTTCATACAATCTTTAGCAGCAGAATCATAAGCAGCTTGAATAAATTTATGAGTATGTTGAAAAGCGTTTACATTTATGCAACTCATATTTATAATATAAGTGAAACGACTCATGAGTTCATGCCCTTGACCGATCTCGCGAAAAGCAATATTCATTCTTTAGTTAATATCAAATGCACTCCTGCCATTACTTTGTGTGCTTTTGTCGGCAGTATTACTTGTAAAAGTGCACCATTCATACAAACATGATGTGCATTTGATTTTCAAACTGTGTGAAAAACCAATTCTCTTTGAATCATCATTTTAAATGGTTACTCCATTTTGACAATATGGGCAGCTATCAACTTGCATTAATATTTCTTTGAGAATAGGAAAATACATAATTAAATTAAAATCATCTGAACACTGTTTTCATTCAATTTAAATTTGCTAAACTTTTTAGCTCTATAAGATTTTTATAGTAAAGTTGTTGTTACTATTTCGGATTTACTTGCTTTTTGGAACTTGTTCCCAGAGAATGTCCTCTTCAGTTTTCTTAAATGTTTTTTTATATTAGCTATATTTAAATAATAAAAGAACTAAAATCCATGAACAACTTTATAAGTAAAGGTAAACATACATTAAAGTTTTGTCATTTATTCATCTCTTATACAACACTGAAAATAAATGTAGTTTGTTTATTTTTTTTAATCTAAGGTATAGAACAGATTTATCCATCATACTAAAATTCAATTTAAAAAAAAAAATTTTTGTATGCTAAGTATACAAAAATTAGTCCAAAACAAGAAAGAAAAGTTTGTTGCTAGGGGCCGTTGCTATGCAAAATTTATTTAACCACCTCGTTTAAATCTTAAAATAAATCTTTTGGTATTTATTTTTCTGAAAAACAGATTTCAGAAATGAATTCAGGGATAATTATTTATCTTAAAACAATCTAAACTGAAAATTTGAAAAAAAAACAACTTTATTTCATGGTAAACCACCTTAAAATGATATATAATAATGACATAAAATTTTTTTTTATACAAAACTAGACATGTTGCATTTAGGTCTTAAACCAATAAATTCAGTTTTGCTTGAAGTTGCAAAGAAGTCGATCATATAAGCAATTTTATTATGTTGATTTTTTTTTGCCAAAAAGTGCTTTAAAGAGTGGTTTAGATTTTAGATTAAAAAAGCGTTTATAATTCATCTCTAAGATCAAACCCACGTTTTAAAACTTAGCCTCTTGACAACCATATCACATCAGTGTTAAATAACATTAATGGATGCATCCAATTTACAGCAAAGTTTTGAAAGCAGGCCGGTATTTAAAGCACTATCTTTTTCGCAATTCACAGCATTTATAACGTTTTTCAGTATTTCTTAAAATACCTAAAATTGTCGATGAATCATGCAGTGAGTTCTGATGACACTTAATGATGCATTCATTACCAGACTTCAAAATCCAGACCTACATCCTAGCAATGCCGAAGTCCCGTCTGAGCAAGCACCACAAATATTTTCGCAAGAGATGTTCTTGAAAAAGTAAAACCAAATTTATCAAATACATTGTGTGCAGTAGTTGTAGTTTCGAGTGGTTTACAAAAATAAACTCATTAATATACCTCCTATAAACTAGTAACTGAGAAAAGTTTGTCACATCTGTTAATTCATCAAACTGGATGGTAAATATTTCCAAGAGAAGTTTATTTCATTTCCCGGAGTACCTGCTCAAGAATATCAGCAGACTATCAAGAATGTTATCTATTCTTCTACGGACAGTGTTGTTATAAAAGGATATTGTACTTAATTTGTATATTCAACTCCAAGCATAACTTGAACATTAGGGTACAGCGAATTTTTTTTTTTCTTTTTAAAAGCTTAGGAAAAGGTGTACTTTTATGTAAAGTCAAATTTTAAAGAGGGTTTCTTTAAAAAAAATTTTGATCGGAAAAAGTTTTGATACCCAAATATGGACTTTTAGAAATAGCAAAAATTAGTAAAATCTAATTTGTCACATGTCCTTCATTGTATTTTATATTTTCATTTTCATTGCGATAAAATATTAAATGCAAATAATATTTTTTGACTATTAAAAGTTTTTTAGATACTTTTTAAAATCATTATCTTGCATGGATCCTATCTGCAGTGCAGATTCTGCATTTTTTAGAGGGAGGAGGAGGGGGTATTCAATTTTTTATGAGGTTCTAATGATTAAAAAATTTGATCATAACAGTTCTTTATACTTTCACCAAAAAATAGGTGGTTTATCCCCCTATCTTACCCCAATAATATTTTGATAGAACTACTAAAACACTATTAAAAAACAAATAAAATAAAAATCTATTGAAGTTAAAAATTTAATAAAATTTCTTTCTTTGTTTTAAAAACAGGTAGCAACTCTCTATGCTGAGCTCTAGCTCTAATATAACCATCTCTTGCATATGGTCCAACTACTGACATGGATGCTACTGTCACTTGTTTTACAGCACGTTTAGTACTTTGAGTATGAATTTTAATCGAAAGAGTTATTAAAGGTATCAATCTAAGTAATAACAACTTATCTCTGGTGAGCGAACAAGTAAAAACAGGTTCTTCTACAACACCATTTTCCCATTTAACTAGCTCTTGAAGAGTAGTTGCTGCAAAGTTAAGTTTTGGTGTTTTTCTTGGTCTGATTCGCATCTCCAAGGATATCATTACCCCTTAGTTTCAAAATTTGATCAACTGCAAAATTGCGATCTCCTGCATTATTACTAGATAATAAAGAGATTAGTATACTTTCATGGTTCGCATACCAAGCCCTAACTGGAAGTAGGGAAACACAATTTCTTTTACTCTATCAGGTTGCATTCTAAGAATTATCAATTGAGACAGAATGTGATAAGAAGCATCTTCAAGTCTGTTTTTGACCTTTATGTCAAAAAAGTGTTTAAAGTAAAATTGTAAACAAAATACAACAAGTATTTCTAGATTTTGCGAATTTTGATCATTTAAGTTGTGTTTCCTTGTCCACATAAAGTCTATTCTCATGCCAGTAGTGAGCCATCTGGCATGACTTAAGGGGCCACATTGAATTTCTCTAAGATTAGGTTGCAATAATCCAATCTTAACTGCTTTACATAGCTTGTAACATTGTTTCTGATCTGTTTATAAAATTTTTTAATATTGTTTCTGGAATGTCGACAAAGCTCTCCGAATTTGGAAGAGCTTTAAATTGAGGATTGTACTCCATTTTATTAACATCAGGAAGAAATTTTCCCACAGGACCTACAAATCCAGTACTACATGATGTTGGTCCATCAATGCTTTCTATAAGGTGACGCAAAAATAATTCATTCGAATGAAGCATGCATATAGCCCAGTGGCACTTGTGACCTAACAGCTTTTCAAGATGCGTTATAACACCACCTTTCCATCCTGTGTTAATTGAAGTACTGTCAGCTTCAAGTACTAAACATGATTCAGTAAGATTATATTGTTGCAGCAAATTATAAACACCTTCAGCAATCTTTTAGCTGGCTTTTTTAGATGATTAGGTGCATTTGGGGTAAAATGGCCAAGATATCGACCATCAGGTTCTATAGTCACAGTAATGTGCTGCTCTTTGATAATAATAGGATGTAGCTGTCCATTTGAATCATTTATCATTGCTCTTGTTGAATCTTTCCTTCCGTCAAAGATAATGGCAATATTATCTGCTTTCGGAAGTTTTAAATTATCATTTTTCTTCGCAACTACCATCACCTTTTTTCTCTCTCGCGTCAACTTAGAAGGATCACAAGCAAGGTAAGAGGACTCAGGGGTGAGAAATCCTGCTTCAATTTAATCTTGAAGATAACTTGTAGCAATTGCTGCAATTGCGGCAGGTGAAATCCCAAACCTATAAAATAAGAATGGTTTGTATTTATTTCTATTAACTCATGTTGCTGCTCAACAAAACAAAAGTCAATATAATTACCTTATACTAGCCATAGCTGTGTTTTTTATTGATATTGTGTTATATCTTGACTTCTTTTCTAAAAACCGTGTTACAAGGAAAGCATAGACATCTAACTTTTCCTTTAGCAGCCTTTTAACCAAATTCTTAATTTCATTGTCTTGTTTTAAAGTTAAGTTAACATTATCTAGATTATAGTTTTCATCAAGAAAGCCAGGAAAAATATTTTTTTGATATTCTTTATATATATATATATATATATATATATATATATATATATATATATATATATATATATATATATATATATATATATATATATATATATATATATATATATATATATATATATATATATATATATATATATATATATATATATATATATATATATATATATATATATATATATATATATATATATATATATATATATATATATATATATATATATATATTGATTTGTAAAAATTTGCAACGATTGGAGCCTTGGAACAAAAAAGCTCTAAAATTTTAGCTACACTTGTCCCAAACGTAAGAGCAACAAATTAATAAAATAATTTTTATACTATTCTTAACTAAATCTATATTTATTAATAAATTTTAAAGTTTTTACACACTTTTGTAGAAATTAACTTTTTTTAACTCGACTTCTGTACAGAAGTGAGTAGTTATTTTCACAAAACTGTGCAAAATACCACCACACTTGTGTCTAGGAGTGATAGCTACACACTGGTTTGGAGAAAAACTCCACGCGCGAGTGTGTAGTGTGAATTTGCAGCGTTTAGTGCCACAGGGTCTGTATGTTTTGCGATATTATTGTTGTGATATTTTGTGTTGATAGGCAACTTGGCTTACCTTCTCGGTGTCTATCGTTAAAAATAATTATTAGGTTGTTTCGTTAAATGAAACTTGCTACTTCTAATCATTTATTAAAAGCTAAGAGATAAGTTGTAGAACAGCAATGATTTTTGTTTTAATGCTGTTTTTGTTTTTTTTTTATCTTAGGTGTTGTCAATAGTTCACATAAACATTCTCAAAGAGTAAGTTTCTCAATTTATATTTGTTTAGTTTTAATTGTTATTTTATAGTTTTTATTAAATTTTTGATTTGAGCAGCCGTGGCGCAATAGTTAGAGTTCCCAGAGGTCCAAGGTTCGACGCCAGCTCTAGCTAAGCAAGTTACATTGGAAGGAGACGAGAACTTCCTGTTAAATGCTCTCCCGCGGTGCTCTATGATAAGACCGAAAAGACTTTTGCGAGCACCTAAATACATACAAAAAAAAAAAAAAAAAAAAAAAAAGTTAAAACGAAATAACAAATACTTTTTAAAAATTATTGTGCATCTGTTGTTTAATAATAATTTTTTTTTATAATTTTAGGTAGAGTTTCTGCTGTTACACCTGCTATTACTGATGTAAGTACTAAACTAAAGCTAGAAAGCTCTATTGATGTAAATTACTGATGTAAGTACTAAACTTCAGCTAGGATGTATTGATGTAAATTATTTTCTTTGAAATTTAAATGATAAATTTATTTATTATCTTCTGTATGTTAAATAGTTATTTCTGAATGTTTCAGATAGATTTCAATGCCCTTACGCAGTATTTTACAAATCGTAAATAATGTACTAATCGGTCTGTATACTAGGCAATAGTTTTAAACAGATAAATTAATTGGATTCTGTGATTCTTTATGCATCTTTGCATCGAGTTTTTATAATATAACTCGAAATTTTATTTCTCAAGATTAGCTAAATGAGAAAGATGTAAAAATAACTATGGCATTTAATTTTCTAATAGTTTTGTATCCCTATCAAAAATTTCAAGTCAAATGTATTAACAGTTGGAAATTATGAAATATATATATATATATATTATATATATATATATATATATATATATATATATATATATTTATATATATATTTTTTTATATATTATATATATATATATATATATATATATATATATATATATATATATATATATATATATATATATATATATATATATATATATATATATATATATATATATGTATATATATTTTTTTTTTTTTTTTGTGCCGTTTCATATGTTTACATTAAAGACATAATATTACATTTATAAAAACTACCCGGAGCAAGAAGAAGACAATGACTGTCTTATCACCGAGCCCCGATTACAAATTTTTCGTGTTTATAAACAATTATAAACAAAATATACAAAAAAACGTTAAATAGTGCATAACTTTTGTCAAATAATAAAATGACAATTATATTAAAAATTTAAAAATAAAGAAAGTTTTGTATACTAATACAAATATATTTGATACATATAACAAAATATATTTAGCGCTAATGGAAGCGTTTTTTCTATTTTAAAATTACTTTTTAAAAAAAATATTATATTTATTAAAATCTAAATGAAGTAAGATTCTTTTAGAAACTGTTTTAAATTTTTCTAAAGAGTTGTGTTCTTTGATAGAGTTTGAAAAAGGTCCTCGATATTGAATTCGATAAGTACTGATTTTTAGATTAATTCTCGGAACAATAAAGTTATCCTCTAAAAACTTTGTTGAATACTCATGAGATATTTCGCTTAAATAAGATTGAAATGTAAGTGGAGATATTTCATGTTTCATTTTAAACATCAAAAATAATGTTTAGTAAATGTTTAGCTTATAAATGTTTAAGGCCTTGAGACGATTTAATAGAGGTTCGCAATAAACAGTTCTGTTTGCCCCAAAATACAATCCTACAAGCATGCTTTTGTTTACTATAAAGTTTTTTGAGTTTTCCGTAATTCGTACTTCCCCATGCAATGTTGCAGTAAGCAAGATAGCTGTGAGTAAATGAAAAATAAGTTTTCATTAGAGCTTTTGCGTTTAAAAATGGTTTTGTTTTATAATCTACGGAAATATTATAAGAGATTTTACTTTCAATAGATTGGATGTGAAACTTCCATGACAAGATTTCATCAAGAATTACGCCTAAAAAGTTAACAATAGATTCTCTTTTTACATTTGTTTTATTGAATAAAAGATTTGGCAGTTTAAGTGGAATATTTTCAACTTTATTTGGTTTGTGGAACAGGATGAATTTAGTTTTATCTACATTTAGTGAAACGCGGTTACTTATAAACCATTCATTTACTTTAGATAACTCTTCATTAAAAATTTTAAAATGAATTTTTATATCTCTGTGTGAATAAAACAGACTGGAATCGTCAGCAAACAATATAAGATAAATTTTTTAGATGCTAAAAATAAGTCATTTATATACGCTAGAAACAATAATGGTCCTAAGATAGATCCTTGAGGAACCCCGCAACTTTTAAGTTTTTTTTTGGTTTCATTTGTTTCATAGGTTATGCATTGTTTTCTGTTAGTCAAGTAGTTTTTTAAACCAAAGTAAGTTTAAGTTGTTTACCCCATAAAGTTCTAATTTTTTTATAAGAATTTCATGATTGACAGTGTCATCATAATCTTTATCAAAAGCATCCGATATATGGTTTACAAGCTCAATAACCGCGTAATCCGTAGAGCGATTTTTTTTAAACTCAAATTGTTTGTTGTACAGAATATTATTTGATACTAACAGATTATAAAGCCTATTGTACATAATGCGTTCTAGCAATTTAGAGAAACAAGGTAATACAGAAATAGGTCTGTAGTTTGAAGCATTTGTTTTTTCACCTGACTTAAAAACTGGTGTGATTTTGGCTATTTTAAGTTTGTCTGGTACAATACCAGACGTTAATGAGAGATTAAAAATGTGAAACAATAAGGGTTCAATAATATCAAAGACTGATTTAACTACATTGACGCTAATTTTATCTATGCCTGCACTTTTGTTATTTTTCAGAGATTATGCAATTCACTTATATTTAAATTTAGTTCTGTCATAACATTATTTGCTGTTTTGAGGTAAGTTTCAAATTTTATGGCACTAGATGGAATTTTAGCCGCCAGATTTGGACCGATCTCAAGAAAAAAACTATTTAGCTTGTCAGCTATGGTTTCTTAATCATAAACAACTTTTTCATCAATTAACAGTTTTTGTGGCAAATTGTTTTTAATCGAAATATTTTTGCCAATTATTTCTTTTATTATATTCCTAGTTTTTTTTGTATTTCCATTTCTTTTTTCCAATATGTTTTTATATAAGATTTTTTTGAAAACTTTTTGGTTTTTTCAAACAAACTTTTGTAGTTTTTGTATATTATTTCATTATGATATGTTTTATGTCGTAGATATTTTTCATCTAGTCTTTGTTTTTTCTTTGAAGATTTGAATAAACCTTTTGTCATCCACGGATTCAAAATATACTTAGAATTTAAATTTTGTTCGATTGAAGGAAATGCCTTATTATATTGTTTACTAAAAAACGCGAGGAATAATACATAAGCATTATTTGCATTTTGTGTTTCATACACTAAGTTCCAATCAACAGGATTTTTTAATAGATGGCAAAAATGTACTAAGGAGTTTTCATTGATTTTACGGACCAATATTTTTAATTTAAAGGAATTGTTTTTTAATGTTATGTTTTTAGTGGTTAAAAAGATAGGAAAATGATCACTTATGTCGGTTTTAATTATGCCTGTTATTACTCAGCATTTGTAAAAATTATTTGTTATTAAGTTGTCGACTAATGTTGACGATGTCTTTGTTATTCTTGTTGCCTTATTTATTGTTGGAATAAAATTTATGTTAAAATCTAAAAAATCTTAAAAATGTTTAAATTAAAATTACCATCCAAGTATACATGTTTCCGATTTTTACTGGTTTGGGTTAGAAAATTTTTAATGTTTAATTTAAAATTTTTTAAGTTTCCAGCTAATTGTCTATAAATAGAGTTTACGAAAATATTTTTATCCTTTTTATTTATTATTTCATTGCATAACGACTCACAATCAGTTTCATTCACACAAAGATCATTACGCTGAATAAAATTTTATGAGTTGCGAATAAAAATACTCTATTACCACTATTATGTAAAATACCACTATTAAAATACCACTATTATGTTTATTACGCGATTGATGAACTGATGCGCAATTGGCTATTGCAAAACGTGCGTTTTTTTCATTGTTTTTAAGCCACGTTTCTTTAAGGCAGATAATTTAAAGTCGTGTTTGAGGTTATGCAGTAAAATTTTTAAGTTTTCAAAGTTTTTACTCATACTCCGAATGTTCAGAGTTAAAATTGAGAAAGCATTATTGTTCAGAGAAAGAAAATGAGTAGATTCAGAAAATGAAAAATACTCAGTTTCAAAGCTTTTTTCACAAAAAAAATTTTCATTATCACTTAGCTTTAAATCTTCGTAGTTAAATTTTGTAGAAAAGTTTTCCTCCATTTTAAAAACATAAAATTTTAAATAAAATAAAGAAAGAACCACGTAATATATATATACATGAATAAAAAAGAATTAAAATATAACGAACCTAATTCTTTTGTCGATTGGAGGCCCAATTACGTATGATCAACCTATCGTACGATATGACAGCGTATTTCCCAGGTGTTCGTTCTACTTTCATCTTTTCTTTTAAAGCTCTTCTCATTGTGTGGTCTCTGGACAAAAGTCTTCATTGATGAAAATATTTTTTCCTTTCAGATAAAAAGATTTTTTAAAAATTTCTGTTTTATCTTTGAAATTTAAGAGTTTTAGCACGGTCGTTCTTGGCTTTTTTGCATCTTTCTTACCAGTTCTGTGAGCTCGTTCTATTTTAACATTCTTTACATTATTGGAATTACAAGATTTAGCATAAGATAGAAACCATACTCTACTATAGGTTTATAGTTTTTTCTAAAGTCAGTGCTTGATTTACTTTAACTTGTTGCATAATTTTGATTTAATAATTTATTAAAATCTTTAAAAGTGAGAATGCTTATCATGGGCTTGGGGTAATGGTAACAGTCTAAGACCAAAGTATTGGATTTCCTTTGCACTTTTGCTGTTTTTTTCTTCTTTTACGCTGCAATTTTTTGATTTAAAGTATTTTGTTAAATAAATAGTGTTTTGTTAAATAAGTCTGTCTTTATATGGAATACTGTTGCCATATCTCAGGAGAGATGAATCGGAAGAGATAAGGAGGGGTGGATCTTAAAATGTTACTCTTTCCCTTCAGACAAGGTACAAAAAACACAATGTAAACATAGTTAGACCTAAACACAAACTTTAACAAACAAGGCCTCTGCGCCAAGAAACGAATTGAATGTTGTACTACTTTGGACTTATGTAGCTTTACCACTACACCACTACTGAAACTTAATAAACTAATAATAGGTTTATTTATAGATGTTAGTATTAGTATAATACCCCTTTTACTTTAAGCCATGAAAATTATAATATATTTACACAAAATAGAAATTACATAATAATAATAAAATACAAAAAATTGTTTAATGGTGTGACCAAAGAACAAAGTTATTCTTACCTTAATGGCAATCAATTCAATTTTATTACCTAAACTGTTGGCTAATGATTAATAAAGTAAATTTCAATTCATGAAAATTTACTAAATTAAAACCATATTTCGACAGTAGTTAAATTAAACAAAAAAAATGAAGTAGAGCAGAACCTTCTCGTCGAACTAAAACAAATAGACGAAAAAAAATTTATTAAATAAAGAAATAATTTTCAATTTGCACTAAACAAATAATTTTTTAAATGAAAATATAAAAAAATCAATGCTAGTTTTTGTAGAACATATGAAATAGCAAACATAGAACTTAAAAACATATATACATACCAGAAAATTAATATACGCATATTTATTTGGAAAAAAATTAAATACCAATATAACATCACAATATCTTTAAATGACGCTAAAATAATATTGATATGTTGGACTAATAACTTTAATAATTAAAGTAAGCATAACACTTTTATTCTATGTTCCTATTGTAAAACAAAAGTCCTGCAAGTTAAATATCAAAAGCTTTAGAAATTTCCAATTACAGTAAAATACAAAAATAATTTATATCATTCAATACCAGATTCAAATATTTTGTATTGCATGATTTACTTAGGGGGATGTGATGATTCAGACATTATAGTTGTAAATCATTTTTACATAATTTTATAACTTATTGATATATAGCTGCATAATTCCGATTACTATCACTTCATCCCATTATCACACAGTCTTACTTTAAACAATTTACTAAAAGGAGGTAATAATTTTGAAACTTGAAGATGTATTTTTTTTTAAGTATTTTCAAATAAATATATAACTAAAAGTTTATAGTTGTTCCCTATTTATTGCATCATTCAATACCATTACCACACCATCTTTTATTAAATGATTAGCTAGGAAAAAGGAAATAATTCAGAGACAAGTTTAGTAATTTACTCAGGGGGAGGGTATAATTCAGACAGATATTTGTAAATTAATTTTACGTAATTATTTAACTAATTTATTCAGTTTAAACAGAAATTATACAACTATCAACTAATTATTAAATATTTTATAGTTGTAGAATTTTAATCATTATACTGTAATAGAGATCAGACTGTCTTACATTGAGCGATTTATAAAGGAGAGGTATTAATTCAGAGAGATATAATTTATATCTGTCTGAATTTTACTTTTACATACACTGTTATATAATAAAAGTATTATATAACAGTGTAAAATAGTTTCACGCAAATAAACAACTAATTAGTATATAGTTGTTTATTTTCTATCATTACAACACTTTCTTATATCGTCGTTCTTATATTACTTTTATGTAAACTTTATTTCTAAAATTCTTGTCATCTAAACGTTTTTTTCTCTTTGTTTATGTTTACTAAGGTAGTACGGACGTTTTAGGTACACTTCTAACAGTTATAACCCGAAAGCGCTATCTCGTTTTGAGTTTTTCATAGGGGGATGGAATAATTCAGGCGGTGGGAATAATCTACTACATATCTCAAGTAACTGCCATAATTAAATTTATATGATTGATAAAATCTTAATTCAATTATTTCGATCGAATCTTAATACATAGTTACTAAAATGTATCAGTTTGTACTTTTATTATTAGGGTTTTTTTTGTTCCAAAATCTTAACAACAGCAATTGTTCTATAAACCTGTTTTTCAGAATAAAGTAGAGCAGCAATAAAATTTTCAGGTTAAAAACAAAAAGAGTTTCTATAAATTATGGGCAATGTAATATTTTGAACTTCAGTATCCAACATCAAAATCCGCTGAATATATGCTGGTAGATTTAAAAAGTTTTATTTCACCGTCAATATCTCTCTGTTCATAAACCAATGAGTTTTTATTACGTTTGCTATCCAAACCAATTGCCATTATATTTGAAAATTTAGATAGCTCAAAAAATAGCATTAAAGCATACTCGCTCTTTCTCTCTCTTCATTTTACTTGGGTCAATTGCATAAGATGTAGATAACCGATATCTTGAAGTAGAGCATTAGCTACAGCGGCAGTTGCTTTATCTGCTTTCCCATATCTAATTACCTCTAAAGCAAATTTGGGATAGTGGTTAGTTTTATAGTACTTTGATATAGTCTGATTTAATGATGAAATTGAAGTTTCACTCTGTAAATATAGAAAGAAATACAACAAAACCTCCAGAAATTAAAAATCATAGCAATGAAAATTTTACATTTAACTGTATTAACATTTTAGATGCTCTAATTAACTTTAGAGCATTATATTTAAAAGAATTAAGAAATTTAAGAATATATATATAGTTTTCATAAAATCAAAGTTTACAGATCACAATTTATTACCTGATCTGAATTGATGATTGTGTCAAACTCGTTAATATAAATTTCATCATCAAAAGCTTTTGTTTGCTTTGTTTTTCTTAAGGTAGGGGATAAAACAGAGTTATCAATACCACCTATTTGAAACTTTCCTTTAGTACCAATTTTCTCTCTTTGGTTTTTTATATAGGAGCGCTCTTCCAAATGAACCTAAATAAATATTTCTGGTTTTAAATATTATTTTCAATAAATTTGTGTAAAACGTATTATTATCTTAAAATATAAAAAAAAAAATAATAAAATATAAAAAAGTTTATCAATAAAAATTAAATAAGTTATTTAAAGTTTAATTTAAAATAAGTTACTTTAAATTTGTATAACTTACTTTTGTACTACCAACACAACTACAGTAAAGATGCACATTTTAACAACCTGAGCATTTGATATTCCTGTCATCACAAGGAAGAACTTCAAGCCTGCAGTTACATGCTAGCAGATCAAAAAGTTTTTTCTTTACTTTTTTCAAACAATTTTTTGGTCAATGGTTTAATTTTATTTCTATTTCAAGAAATAACATTATTATAAAATCTTAAAAGTTTATAAATCAAACTTTTTTCAAGTAACTAATTTGGAATTGCAATTAAACCATACAGTGGCAAATTAAGACTTCTTGGGGCCCGGGGCTATTTTTGATTTTGGAGGCCTTTTTATGGACCCGAGCCTAAAAATGACATAAAAAAAAGGAAAGTCCTCTAAAATTTTTTGGGGCCCCTAAATTGGCGGGGCCTGGGGCTATAGTCCCCCTAGCCTCCCTTGATCCGGCTCTGGAACCATATTTCTTTTAAACTACAAAGTATTCTTTGAATAGTAGCATTTTTGTCTTTAATACCATCTAAATCTTTTAATTTGTAGAAAAATCATGCTACATCACCGTAAGTTGCTAGATCTGTAATAGGAAGATCAGAAGGGCTACCACCATATAAATTGCACCGTCTAGTTCTTTTTACAGCAGGCATTTTTTTATTATTGTAATAAATTAAGTTTGTTAATATAGTTAATATATATTAAAGATTTTATAATTCCTTAAAAATAACAGAAAAGCGCTTTTGCAAGGTTCAATCTACAATTTGATACTCTACTTTTTGGTTTGTTTGCATTTTTTAAGGCCGGATGTCATAATAAACATGGTGTCAACTCAAAACAAACTAAAAAAAATGTATAAAACTATTTTTAAAAAACACAATTGAATAACTTGAAAATGTGTTTTTTATAATCATTGAATCAATTATGCACAAAAAATATATTTTTCAGTTTTTTTAGTATGCCTTTCAAAACAGTCCTTTCTAGTTCTTTCAGTTTATCCAGCAGAGTGAACACCCCGATATATCCAATAAAAATGGCAACTTATAAAAAATTATTTAAGTTTGAATTTTAATGCTTATTTTTAAAATAAGAAAGCTTCTACTCAACTTTAAAAGTTACTTTTTTCGCTAAAATTCCTATTATCTTATAAGATAATTACTCCAGCTTGAAGTGATAAATTTCCAGAAATTGCTGGTGTCTAATGGGCAGTTGAATTATTAATAACACTAAACCACTTTTGTTTTTCATTAGTAAAATAATTTTTTATTTTAACTTTATCAAACAAAGTTATTAAAATAAAAAACATTATTAAGATGCACGTGAAAAAAATATATTATTGGCTATTAATTCAACTTGTTCAGATTTGCAAAGAAGTCAAGAAAATAAGGAATTTTGTGAAAATGGTTACTTTTGTCAAAAAGTGCTTAAATGTGTGGTTTAGATTTTTGATTTAAAAATAATTTTAAATTATCACGAAAATAAAAAAAAATGTTTTAAAACTTTGCCTCTAGACAACCCCTTTACATCAATGTGAAATAATATAATACTATTAAATGCTACTTAAAGCACAACCTTTTACGTTAATCACCGCATTTACAATGTTTTTCAGAATTTCTTGAAATTCTTGTAGCAAAGATTTTATTGCTAATTGTACAGTGAGTTTTGATGACAGCCGGCCATAAACCTAAAGATCATATAAACAGAGTAAATTACCTTTATTTAATCATAACGTTTTTATTAAAATTTTATCAAATTTATGGCTTTAAATTGTTTGCAAAAGTAAATAAAATATAATTTTATTAAACATTTTAACTTAGTAATACAGTATAAATAATTTTAGAGAAATATAGTGATAAAATTATAAATTGAACCAAATTACACCAGAATGGAGTATAAAAGAGCTTTTTTTTTTTTTTGAGGCCCTAGAAGTGCTTTAAGCAATTTTTATTTACACCAAATGTCACTTAAAATGTTACCTAAAGATATACTCTGCAAGACTACACTTTATTGTTTAGAAAGAAATGTGTTGTTAGAACTGCAAAGCTCAAAGAAGAAAAGGAAAAGCAACCAGCCTTATCCACCCCTGTTCCTGAATATATTTGTGTTAAAAATCTTTACTATTTACTGAATTTTAGGATTTCGCCGTTATATCATTTGTCGATTTATAATTTAAAGTTTGAAATTAAAATCATTAAAATAAGTGAACAAATAAAAAAAAACTAAAAAAAACATACAGGTTCTTTTTTTAATGAGCTGCTAAATAGACCATTTCCCATTTTCTTGTAGAAACCATATAATAAACTTGTAAAACGATAAGAAATATGTTAATACCAAGAAAATATTATTTTAAAAATATATATAAATTTAATATATATAGACCCATAGTAAGGTGAAAAAGACCCATTGTAAGGTAAAAAGTAGTTCTAGTTTTAATGGCTTTTAAAATTGCTGCTTTAGTTACTTTTAGAATATGTTGTTGAACTATTCGATGTAATTAATGATCTGTTAAATAAGTATTATATACAGTCATATATTAAAAACTTTGTTTTAATGGTTAACTATTCACTGAGATTTTGTTTATTAGCATTAAATGCTGATTAGGGATTCCAAAATCATACAACCTAAGTGGAAAAAAATATAAACAAAAAAAATCTCAGAAATTGATCATTTTTACAAAATTGAACTTTTTTTAAAACATGTTTTTGTACACAAATTTATGTCTACACCATAAATCAAAAGAGAATAATACACAAAAAAAGAAGAAATAAAAGCAAGAGTCACTTGATCTGAAACCACCTAAATTACTTTAAAATTTGATATACATAATTAAAAATAAATTTAAAATGAAAATTTTATAAAAACTAAAAAATCAGAAAATTAAATAGTAAAAGTATTCTTAAAAGTTTTATCTTGTTTTTATTTTCACTTGAAGTTTTATGATTTAAATGTGCTAACTCTAAACTTGTAACCTCAATCAACAAATTTATATTTGCTATTTTCTATTATTAATTTAATTTATTTAATTTAATACTTTTTTAGTTAAATTTGTATTATATAATATAAAATTACACACTATTTTTCTATTAAGATTTTTCAAGACAACTTTATTTTTAAGGAGTTTTTGCTCACACCCAACATTTACTATTTACAATTTTTATACATTTTTCGTAAACAACAAAAACTCCCTTGGGATAGTTATGTACAAACAGACGCAAAAAGAAATTACGACATATGTACGTACATATAATAGCTAATTTGTAAACGCTATTATAATTTAATAGCGTTTACAAATCCTTTGCGTACGTACACAAAGGATTTGTAAACGCTATTAAATTATAATAGCGTTTACAAATTAGCTATTAACATCTCCCCAAGAACTGAGTTCTTAAGGCAAATAGTCATTTAAATATGTCGAAATTTTCCGTTCTCCAGTCGAACGTCTGAACAATTATCCATGACTTCAATACCGTCATTTTCTTCGTCAGCAACTGACTCTTCATCAACTGACTCTTCAATTTCCTCGTCTCTTGCAATATGTAAATTGTCGATCTCACTTTCGTCGCTTTCATTTTCTTTAACACTATTTATTCTTGAAACTTTTTCATCAAATGATTCAGTACCCATTCTCACATCTCTCACATGCCGTGGTACACCATCAACTTCAATATTTGTTTTTGAGAGTATATTAGTCATGTTACCAATTTTCCAAATCGTCGTACACTTTGCACCGACAGTACGAACATAAACTTGTTCTCCAATTCTATAGGTTGCCGAGTCCTTTTGTGGTCTTTCGTGACTTTCTGTGTTCTCCTAGTGAATAGGTAGACGCCAGACGTACTTATTTTTTAGAGAAGCAGGTGTAGAGTCTTCTTGCGTTCAAATCATTGGTGTTGCATTATACCAAAATACCGCTTGTAACGGACATATCTGTGCTCTCGCAGATGTTTTGCTGTGCGGTGGTTACGCTCCACGATTCCATTTTCTTATGTTCTATATGCATATCTATACATCTTTTGTACACACCATTTTGCACGCATGTTTGACAACTCATTTGATCTAAACACAGCTCCATTGTCCATCAATAGTTCGTGTGGCGGGCCATGTTCCCTAAATACTGAATCCAATTGAATTAATATACTTTTTGTATCTTCGTGTAGCATCTTTCTCCATACTGCGAATCAACTTGGTCCACGTCAATCATTGTTAAGTACGGTGACCCTTTATAGTTAGTTACGTCACATGTAATACGATACGATGTATCTGGTACATCTAGCACTCCATGTTCCCATTTTATTGGTGCTAGATCAATTGAACTACATTGACAACATTTGCGCACACAGTCTTCAACGTCTTTTCTCGATACTTGCAGGATTCTTTGTTGTACTGTAAACATTGTTTGATTAACGCCAAAATGATGCTTCGAGTGACATTTACGAATTTCAGCAAAAATATTTACCCCACATAATTCTTTAACATTTTTTCGTGAAATTTCATTTAACCACTTTTTTGGAACTCTTGTCATCTGCTTTGTTTTTAGAAGACGGAACCCACTTGACTATGATGTTCATACTGTATTCCCTTATTAAACCACGCAATAATGAAAGTCTTCGTTTGATTAGCATTTCTGATAGTCCATTTGACCGAACCCTATGACTTTCAGTCATCAATCTTTTTAACCATCCATGAACAGTTACCGAGTCGGTAAATATCGATAGGTTCTTGATGTCCCACTTAACAGCTAGGTTTATTCCACGCACCACAGTATCTAATTCAGCCATATTAAAATGGATGACATCATTTATACTTCGTAGCCATGCTGCATCCTCAACTATTACGCCGTTATATTCAATTGTAACACCTATTGCAATACTACTAGTATCACACCACAATATTGCTCTATTTTGAATACCATCAGCATTCCATGTCCCTTTTACAGGATCACTAGCTTCCAAACGGCGCATTATTTCGACCAACCATGACTGTGCTTGATCTCCTTTTAGGTCATCCCAAGCATCTCCCTGACAATAACGTTTTGTAAAACTGCAGGCAATTCTGAGCCAGTTTCCAATTGGATAGTGGCCAATAAAGTGACCAGATATTGAAAACAATCTCTAACGTGTTATTTTTTCATTTTCGAAGTCTTCTGACTTTGGAATGATATTGCCGCGTTTCCAACAAAGCACTTTATAATCGTTTCTAAATATTTGCAAACCCAAAACTCGTGCACCATCACATTCTTCCAGCTCTTTTGTTTACAAACCATACCGTTCCAAATAATTTACGACATTTTCAACCGATGTCTTTTTCAAATCAACGATTATGTCGTCGATAAAATGGTCAGTTGTTTCACCAATACCTGCATCAAGACTTAGCACTTTGCCTAAGATTGACGACATAAACTTTGAAAGAAATTACGACATATTTGTAAACTAAGGATTTGTAAACGCTATAAAATTATAATAGCGTTTACAAATTAGCTATTAACACTAAGTGTAATAACTTTTTAAATTATGCTTCTCTAGTATTATTCTCGACGCAACGTGTAACTTTTTCTTGGAAATGAAGTGGACATTACAAAAACTACTTAAATAGTTTTGACATTTTAATCTTGATTGAGAAAAACTTTACGTGCCTTTCTGAAAGCGCTTAAAGTGTCGCATTTGGGCCCTTAATTGGTATTGATGACGTCATTTTGACATTTTTTCAAATCAAACTAAATATAACATATTTTCGTCAAAAGTTAAATAAACTCTTGAGAAAACCTTACAATATATAGTAAAATCTTAAAAAAAACTTACGTGTCTTTCTGAAAGTGCTCAAAAAGTCAAATTTGATTAACTTTATTGTTCCGAGAAAAAATTTAAAAATAAGTTCTTATCGAATTCAAAATCGAGAACCATTTTTATGGAAAAATTTTATTAAAAACTTTAATAATAAACACTACTCTTAAGAAAAATTTAAAAGAGTTTCTAAAAGAATCTTACTTCAATTAGATTTTTATTCCATAGACTTTAAATATTTTTTTTAAAGCAAATTTTTAAATAGAAAACATTTTCCCATTAACACTAAATATATTTTGTTATATGTATCAAATATATTTGTATTAGTATACAAAACTTCATTTTTAAATTTTTAATATAAATGTCATTTTATTATTAGACAAAAGTTATGTATTCTTTAACGTTTTTTTGAATATTTTATTTATATTTGTTTATAAACAAGGGTAATTTGTAAACGGGGCTCGTTGATAAGACAGTCATTGTATTCCTTTCGCTCCGGCCATTTTTTATAAATGTAATATGTCTTTATAGTAAATATATGAAACAGAAAAATAATAATAATAAAATTAAAAAAAATAAAATAAAATAACCATTGGCTAAAACCATTGAAACATTTTTGTAAAATACACTCAAATTGGTCAGACTTAGAAGAAACAAAGAGGAGTAGGGAGCATAATTTATTTTGGGTCAACTCAAAAAATTTCCTGTTAACTTCCCTTATTATAGCTCGTCCTTTTTTTGTAAATAAATTTTTAGAATTGGAATTTTCTCAAAATAGTGTTAAATAGTTTTTTAAATTGAACTTTAGAAATCTATATTATTTTAGTAAGTTATATTTGGTTTAATATTTTGAGTTATATTAATCTACTTACGTCTATAAAGATCTTACAGACGTTTATGTGGTATAATTAAAAAAAATTTGAGTACAAGGTATATATACTAAGATAAACCAAAAAGTTAGTTCAATAATATTTTTCATAATAAGTGTCAACCTGGTACGCACTTAACATACTGCTTGACTAGTAGTTAGACTCTTCGACCTTTTTCACTAAGTAACCTAACCCTAACCCTAACCCTAACCCTAACCCCCCGACCTTTTTCACTAAGTAATTGAAACTACTGGAAAGAAAATGATGCCTTTTAACGTTGCACAGTGGGAAATTGCATAGTTAATTATTAAAGAAGCGACATAATTCAAACAATATGTATGACAGTGGGTTTTGTTACTAACACCCTCACAAAGAACCATTTATTATATTAACTTCTAAATATGGTAAGTGTTGCCGTACAGAGCAATATGGGGCCCTAGGCAGACACGGATGTGGAGGTTCCCCCCCCCTCCACATATATTTTTCTTCAATTTTTAAGTAATTTTTATTATTAATATTTATACAGGAAATCAGGACAAAATTGATGTAATTACTGTATATTTCACTACAATCCCATTTAACCCTGAGCAGCCGTTGCGCAGTAGTAGCACACTTGCCTCAGAAACGTAAGATCCGTGGTTCAAACCCCACCTCTGGGCAAGTTTTGCGACATCGGTTGGGAAGGAGGCGTGAACTTTCTATTAAATGCTCTTCCGCGGTCCTCTGTGATAAGACCGTAAGGACTTCTTGAAGCACCTTAATCAACTTGAAAAAAAAAAACAAAACTAAAACACGATAATGAACTTTATAAATTATTGCTTTAACTACAGTAAACTCATTGATTCTCTCGTCTTACCTCAAATTAGTACTTATTTCATGTTTAATGCTCAATAACTTAATAAAAATTTTAATTTCTTCATTTTCAACTTTTTGGTGGACCCTTAAATGTTGGGGGCCCTAGGCGGCTGCCTTATTTACCTTATAGTACGGTCCGGCACTGATGGTAGGATCGGTGGTAGTAGTTTCATGAAGTTTGGTTTTTAATGTATTTTTACTAAATTAAGATTTTGGGTTTCGGTAATTTTTTATATATATATATATATATAAATCAATGACTAATTGACAGTATATGCAAGATTAGAAAAGTTATAATATAAGCTGTTAAAAAGTTTACTAAAAAGGTTAGGGCTACAATTTTTATGCATTAAAAGTAAAAAATTTATCACAAAAGTACAAATTTATAACTTTGATTTAGAATAAAAAAATTTATCTCAATTTATACCTTTTACATATTTTGATGTTTTTTCGTTTATAGCGTCTACTAACTACCCTGAGAAGTGTGGCTGCAATGATCTGCAATTTTGAGCGCTAAATAATTTTGAAGTAATAACATTTTTCAAATGTGATAAAATGTTTATTTTTACTTTGTAAGCATTTTATTGTGAACTAAGGTGACTGATGTAGATGATTTAAGGCAAATGGTAGAAGGTTTTCTAAAAATCTTTTCGAAAATTCAGATTGTTAGTTTAAATAGATAAATACTGATTATGAAGTCTAACTCAATAAAATAAAGTTTGTTGCACTATGATCAAAATTTTTGAATTTTTTATTTTCTTATAAAATTGTATAAAATTGCCTTAAAAGAAATATTTTTTATTTTTTTACCTTTTTGAAATAAGTACACAAAAAAATGATATTTTGATATCGTTTGTTTTGTGGCAGAAACCGCTAGAAATTTTCAGAAAAATTCTAAAATAGCTTTAAAATGAGAGCAATCGTTCAAGCAAAATAGTTATGAATCGATTTTTAATAAATATTCCTAATTCCTGGGTTTCATGATGAGCTAAACTCAATAAACTCAAATGTATAAGGCTCAATTCAAAAGAAAATACAAAAAAAGTGACGTCGACGATAAACTTTACCGTCGTTATTTAGAATCGCAATTGATTAGGAAGCATGAGTAATTAATTATAAAGATAATTATTGGCATATATAAACAAAATATTCGAAATTTGGAGATAAAATAAAATTGCATAGAAAATCTTTTTTAAATTTAAAAGTAATCTAATTTATTCAAATTAAAGTTTGTGCTGAATTTTATTAGATTTACAGTTTAGATTTATGAAGTTTTCCAATCTTTTGACCTTAAAATAAAAACTATAATGCTTTAATAAAAAGACGTTTCATAACTATTTTGCTAACACCATTGCCCTCATTTTAAATTATTTTAGAATTTTGAAAAAAAATTTCAGCGCTCACTGATAGGTGGTCCGCATATTGTTTGTAATATAATATATGGATTTATGTGAGCAAACAATTAAAAAAAGAAAACTCTTTTTTTCTTAAACAAAAGATTTTAGAGGTGACGGTAAAGTAATATAAAACAAATTTATTACGTTCTCTTTAAGGGTTATTATAAAAAAATTATTTAACTTTCTTTTATCAGATTCCGAAAATACTAAAATGGGTAACTATGAACTCCTTATATAGCAGTCGTAGCGCAGTGGTTAGCACGCTTTCTTCATCCGTTGTTAAACATGTTCAATGTAAGCTTTATAACATCGATAAGGAAGGAGGCGTGATATGGCCCAACGTCATATATATCTTTACTGATATGGGCTCGACGTCATTTTTCTGATATCGGCCCAACGTTGTTTTACTAATATCGGCCCGACGACATTGGGCCTACTTCATTCTGATGAGCAAAAACTACGTCGGCCCAACGTAGTTAAATTACCATCAACCGCTATAAAAGCAAACGTTGTGCCGACGTTGGGCCAACTTATATATATTATCTGGGTTATAAAGCAGCCGTAGCGCGGTGGATAGCGCGCTTTCTTCATCCGTGGTTCAACGTGTTCTCTGTGTAAGTTTTATAACATCGACAGAGCAGCCGTCGCGCAGTGGTTAGAGTTCTGGCTCAGAACCCAGAAGTCCGAGATTCGACGCCGACTCTAACCCAATAAGCGACATTGGTAAGAAAGGAGGAGTGAACTTCTAATTAAATGCTATCACGCGTTGTTCCGTGATAAGATTGTAAGGATTTTTGGGTGCACCCAAATTAACCTAATTAAAATAAAAAAATAAGGAAGGAGGCGCGATCTTCATTTCAAATGCACTTTTACGGTGCTCTTTAATGCGACATAAAGGGTATTTTAAATGAATAAATTAAATTTCAAATAAATAAACTAAATTTCAAACGAATAAATTAAATTTAATTTTCTGGTAAATTTTAATTTTCTGAAAAGGTAATAAAATAAACAAAGTGAAGCAAAATGAAATAACAAATACTTTACTAATATGAAAGATAATTTTGCTATTAAGATCCCTTCTTTTAATATTTCCATAATTCAATTTTTAAAATCAGCCAGTAATTCGTTTTTTTAACATAACTTATTTCTAGATTTATCGAAAAAAGTTGAAAAAGCCTTTAAATCTTTAAAAAGAAACTGTGCGAACAAAACTGAAGAAACAATTATAGATTGCTAAGAAAACTTAAACGATATTATTTTAAAGTTTTCAATTTTGGAGTTATTGCAATTCACAAACGCTCAAATGATTAATGAGCTTTGTGTTTGATGACTTATAAGATTTTTCAGCTTAACTTTAAAAAGATGCAAAAAAGTAGATTAAAATCAAAATTAGGTAAAACATCTTTATTCAAAAAATGGGGTGCACGGTAACCAATGCAAAATGGGTAAAACTTGTTCGACAAAAAGGCTCATATGGAAGGTTGGTATTTCTTAGAGAATATTCCATGGCAGGTTTCAAGGTAATTAAATCATTAAAAACGGCAGGAAAAAGATTATTTTTATATGTTTATACAAAACTTAAAATATTAAAAATATTAAGTTTGAAGTATTAAGAACTCTCATTTCAGAATTCGACAAATGCAGGAGAATTTAAGAAAGCAGTTGTATTGACAGAAATAACTATTAAATTAAATGAATATTCCGATTTTTTAACTTTTATTAACCAACTCTAATTTTTATTATTCAAGTAAATATTCTATTTCAACATTTAAAAAACGCAAATTGGACGAGGTGGAGGGAGCACGTGTTTTCCTGTGCCCTCCTCCTTCTTCTCTCTACGGCCCTGATAATTGTTTTTTAAACTTTTCAATATTGTTTATATTAAATATGCGCTTACTTATTTTATTATTAGTTTTAGTTATAATTTTATTATTTGAGTTGAATGATAGAAATATTTGGAAATGATCAGATATACCTGCTTTCAATAAACCTTTTTGTATATTGAAGACTTAATTTGTAATAATGTTGTCAATGTAGCTGAGTTTATTGATATAGAGTATCAGTTAGACAATTAATTAATTTTTTTTTCATTAATGACGTTATTCAAAACGCCTTAAAAAAAAACAATTGGCAGTATCTTTTTTTAAGGCGTTTTGAAAAACGGACTATTTTGATAACATTTTCTTTAAAAAGCTTAAAGATTAAATTCCGAGCTTAGGTTCTCGTGCTCAAATCGTCACACAGTGTGGCAGAATAACTTTAACACTAGAAGCCCCAGGTTTTTATATACCTAGAAACCACAAACTGGATCAATTGATTCAACTTAATTTTTATATGCATTTAGACTTTTTTGTTTAAATGTATGAAACTAACTGTTAAAACTGTTAATTTTGATTTAAATTATATAAAAATATATACCTAGATTTTATGAGCAAAAACGGCGTGTTTTACTCTAAGTGGATGATTTTATATAGACAATGTAGCGTTTTCAATTTGAAGACATTATGAATATACATTCGATATACATTCAGAACGTAGAGAGCTGATAAATTTGCTTTTATGTCATGGGTGCTGACAAGATTGTCAAAAATATTGTAAAAAAAATTATTTTAAGGACACTAGTTACACTCAGGAAAAATTACTCGATAGATTTTTAAACATTTATTTACAATTATCAGACGTTTTTTATGTATTTTTGATTAATTTTAAGTAAAATTAAAAGGTCGTATCCTAAAAAAACACATGGATAAGATGGACCATAGTCACTTTTATACATTTCCACCAAAAAATGTTTAATAATGTCTTTTTTCATTTTTGCCATATGTCTAATTTTAAAAATTCGCGTTATTATTTAAATCGCAATAGCTTATCAAAGTTAAATAAATAATATTAAAAACATATTTAGTTTATCCTAATAAGTAAAGAAGCGTTTCAAAGTTGTGACTATGCTTATTATATTTACAGGAAGGATTTTAATTTGTTCGCCATTATTGGAATTAAAAAGAGATCCCTTTCACTAGAATAATAGTAAAAGCAATCATTATTAAAATCATGAAAATTATTATTTATAAAACTATTATTTCATTAGCATAAATTATTATTTCATTTGCGTCTTTTCTATATTTATATCTAATAAAGTTTTCATTTTATCAAAATAAAAAGCTTGGTGTAAATCGCTAACTTGAGCCGTTCCTGTGGGAGTTATAGAATCTCCTTCTATTTCCCCGACTTGTTATTTTATTTATGCATATCTTTAACAAAAATTTATGATACCTTTTAATTTCTTTCCGTATTTTTTTACAATTTCCCAGGGTTTCTTTTGTTTAATCTTTATTGATAAAAAGTGCAGTGCTTTTAAGTTTTTTCAAGTTAAAATTTCGTATTTATCATTACAATTTAGGAGTTTAAGGACTATTGTTTTGGTAGATTGTCTTAAATTCTTCTTTTTCAATGGACTCGCTCAATCACTATATCATCGCCAATTCCAAGTTGGTTTTTACAGATATTTTTAACTGCTATTGCACAGTCATCCCACGTTTATCACATTCCATTGAAGATAATTGTATAATCAATTGTACATAATACGTTCTAGTATTTTTTAAAATGTGTAGAGGAAAGAGATAGGACAATAATTACTGATATTTGTTTGATCACTTTCTTTTAAAATTAGAACAACTTTAGCAATTTTTAGTTGTTCAGGAAAAACTCCTTGGTGCATAGATGCTCCATAGACTTTAAATAGGATATCTTTAAAGTATTTAAAATATTCTTCGACTATATTACTGTTTATGTCATCAGCTTTGGATAATTTGTTTTTTCAAGAGCTTTCATACTCTTGAAAAGATAGTTCAGTAGATAGATCAGAAGATAGTTCAGAAGATAGTTCAGAAGAGAGTTCAGAAGATAGTTCAGAAGATAGTTCAGAAGATAGTTCAGAAGATAGTTCAGAAGATAGTTCAGAAGATAGTTCAGAAGATAGTTCAGAAGATAGTTCAGAAGATAGTTCAGAAGATAGTTCAGAAGATAGTTCAGAATATAGTTCAGAAGATAGTTCAGAAGATAGTACAATTATCCATTTGTAATCAAAAATCTCTAAATGTTGCACTTGTATAAGAATTTTTTTTTTGTTAGTTTTGGAACAATTTCAACAAAGAGTTTATTAAATTCATGAGCTATATATGGTTCGCATTTATGTTTGTTATCAACTATATTCGTTTAAGGGAGGGAACCTGAGCATCTTTTTTGTCTACCACTAATTTCATTCATTATTTGGCATGTGCTTTTTGAGTTATTTTAATTTTATCAAATAGGTCATAGAACATATTTCAAAATAACTTTCAAACAACTAGATTGACTTAAAGTACAGGTAAAAGTAAGTTACGACGTTTTTAAAACAATCAGAAACATGAAATCAAAAACCACTACACCAAAAAATTTTAAAGTATTTGCAGTTAAGTGCAAAACTTAAAAATTTTAATTATAGTATATTGGTGTTAGCAAAAAAACACTACGTAAATCTTTTTTTAATATAAACTCATTTTTTTCAATTTTGTTGTATAGGCAGGTTTGGCGCTTAACCATCCATATCATCCGCTGAGATTAGTATGCATTTTTAATGCAAGAGCTTCCTCTACACTCTTATTAATGGGAAAGGTTTTATCCAAAGTTTCATCAACTTTTTCTATCTCTAAAACATTAGATATATTGTTTTTTAAAATAGAGGCTTTTTTTTTCTCCAGCAGCATTTGCAATTTTTGCAGAAGCTAAAAATAGAGTTTCATGATAATCAGTGGCTAGTTCTTTTATTTTTTCTCTTTTGCTTCGCTCTTCAAGAACACTTCATTTTTTATGGGGCCTTCCAAAACCAAAATGGTATTTTTCATTGCTCATAAGACTTCTTTAAAGCCAACAATTTTCTTTTTGTATAAATGTGTCATTCGTCCACTTTGTTTTAGTTTTTTCTTCATCTTTGAAATAAATGTAACAAAAACAAGCTTTACTTTATTTAAATTTTCTTTGCAAATTTCTTTAGTATTTTTTATTTCATTAAGTAAATCTTTCCATAATTAATTTATCAACTCCTAAATTACGTATATTTGGGATAAGATCTGATGGCTCTTTAAAATTGTCAATAAATATTTTAATAAACTTCTAAATAATATTATTTAATATTTATGATTCGAAAACTATATTAGAAAAAGTTCCACAAGCAAAAAACTTAAAATTAAGTTTCACGCCAATTTTATTTGTTTGATATAATAAACTTATATCAAACAAATATTTTTAACTGCTATTGAACAGTCATCCCACGTTTATCACATTCCATTGAAGATAATTGTATAATCTATTGTACATAATACGTTCTAGTATTTTTTAAAATGTTTTAAAATTAGAACAACTTTAGCAATTTTTAGTTGTTCAGGAAAAACTCTTTGGTGCATAGATGCTCCATAGACTTTAAATAGGATATCTTTGAAGTATTTAAAATGTATATTTGACTATATTACCGTTTATGTCATCTGCGTCGGTTAATTTGTTTTTTAAGAGCTTTCAAACTCTTGGAAAGATAGATTTATAATTATTTTATAATTATAATTATTTTTTTTTTCTGTCTCACTTCACCCCAATGTAAACATTTTTTTAAGGTACATTTCAAAATTTAGGCTTTTAGCGCACGCGAGGAAACAAATCAATTTCTGATATTTAGAGGAGATTAAATTTAATTTTTTACATTAAATAACAGTATTTAGGCACCACTCTTAATTAGAAAATTCAGGCTGTTCCACTTCTCTCCACTCTCCTCTATTATATGAAAACTGTCCAGTCTATAAAGTTGCAAAATCTATTATTAAAATAATTTGTTTGTCAGCTAAAGCAGAAAGAACTTTGTCAATTTTTTGATTAAATCATTGAAGATTGAGAAATCTCTTGACAAACGAACGCGTAAAAAATTTAGTTTTCATATATACGAATAGTGTTTTAATTGGATACAAACAGTTTTGATACCAATAGTGTTTTGATGAATACAAACGACAAAAACTACATTTTAGAGGAAGTAGCAGTTCTCAGCGAGTTTGAATGTGAAGGAATTTTAAATAAGCAAATTTAATACAAAAATAAATTTAGTTGTTAAGTTTTTGTGATATAGAAATTGGTTGAAAAATCCTGAAAATAATATGAAATATTTATATATTTTAAAAGACATTAAATTAAAACTTCTCATCTGATGCATTATGATATTATGATGCATTGGTATATCAGAATTAGCTAAATTAAGTGTTACCTCTTTAACTTTTTTAATGGGTTTTTTATGGTTGTTGTTGTTGTTATTTTTATTGTTTTGTTTATGTAGTAACTTTTCTTTATGTAGCAACTTTTCTTGAGATAACTTTTCAAATTTTTCTTTTAATTTTTCTCTAGATTTTATAAACATTCGTTCATAAGAGTTATTGGTAACATTTATTATAGTTTGAAAATCATGTTTGTCGTTAACAAATGTTAGTATAGAATCTTCACAAAGTTTAGACCCAACTCCACAAATCATTCGTAAAGTTTAAAACACACTCAGAAAACTAAATAAAGCAGGTTGATTTACCTATTAAAGAATATAAAGATCTTTATCCGAGTGATGTTATACCACCTCGTTTGTATGGAGTCATAAAAGCCCACAAACCTGAAAAAAACTACTCGATGCGAGTTATCGTAAGCACTAATGGAACGGCTACATACAAAATTTCTAAATTCTTAACTGATATGATACAACCCATACTCAACAAGAACAGTACACATTTAAAAAACTCTCAACAATTTGTTAACCTAGCTAATTCATGGAATATTGACAAAGATGAAATCCAAGTGTCTTATGATATCATTAATTTATATCCTTCAGTCCCGGTAAAGGAAGCGATAATTATCCTTATTGAGAGGTTGAAAAATGATTCTAGTTTTACATCAAAATTTACCTTTGAAGAAATAAAAACACTTTTAGATATATGCCTTTTGCATTGTAATTTTTTATTTGAACATGACATTTATGAACTAGAAGATTCTGGACCTATTGGTTTAGGACTTATGGTAGTAATTGCGGAGTGTTTTTTACAGTTTCACGAAAGTAATGCTATTGCACAAGCAATTTCCAATAATATTCAATTAAAGTCATTTAAAAGATATGTCGATGACTCCCATTCTCGTTTTAACTCTACTGAAGATGCGAAAAAATTTTTAATACTACTTAATAACCAACATAAAAATATTCAGTACACCATGGAAATCGAAAATGAAAATAACACGCTAAACTTTCTTGATGTTACTATTATTAACAATAAAACTGGTACGTATGATTTTAAAGTTTACCGTAAAGATGCCTTAACTAATGTCCAAGTCAAACCTAACTCATGCCATGATCCAAAAATTATAAACGGAATTTTCAAAGGTTTTGTTCATAGAGCATTATATTTATGCTCTGATAATAATATTGAACAAGAGTTATTATTTCTAGTTGATGTTTTTGTAGAAAATGGTTATAAAAAAACAAACCTGGAACATATTATAAAAAATTTACATATTAAAAAACAAAATATTGAAACTCAACATTCATCAATTGCATCAAAAAATATTGTATCTTTACCGTGAATTCCAGGAATTAGCCCGAAGTTAAAAAAAGCTTTCAAAAAAGCAGGTTATACACCAGTTTTTAAATCTCCAAAAATAAACCTCCTCTTCCTATAAATTCTTACCCAGGTGTGTACAAACTTGAATGCTCCTGCAAAAAATGTTATATTGGTGAAACAAAACTAAAAATCTCATCTCGCATTTACCAACATCAAAAAAATACATACGAAGGAAATTGGGATTACTCAGCCATAGCGGAGCATTCAAAAAATTGTCATGGCAATTTTACATGGAACAATAAAAATACCTTAAAAGTAGAGGTTAATAGTTTTAACAGAAAAGTGAGGGAAGCGCTTGAAATACAGCGCCATGAATGCTCACCTTCAGACGGCGGTCTAAATCAGGACGACGGAGGTTACGTCACAACTTCCTTTTGGAAACCTACGTTTCGATATTTATATGAAAAGAAACTATTGCATTGATTTGTTTTGTTTTTGTTTTGTATTTAACGGTTTTTTATATATATTTATATACTTGACAACGAGGGTATCAATAATCCCTTAAAATATTGTATAAAAATTAATAAAGAGTTACATCCATAACAGAAGTTTTAATTTGAAATATTTATAAATTAATTAATTACAAAAAATCGAGTAAAAAATTGTTTTTTTTCAATTTAAGGTCACCTGCGTTTGATTTAAAAAACATTTTTTTTTAGTTTTGACAATATTTAATTAATTTTATATAGCTTTTATCTGGTAAGTTTGTATGCGCATCATATGCATATTATGCGCATAATTATGCGCATAACTTTGAATAGTATGCGCATATCTTTGCCGATATGCGCATAAGTTCCGAACCCAAGTTTAAATAAAGACTTTTATAAATTATTGATATACTTTCTCAAAACTTTGTGTTAATGTTCTTCTGCACAGTGAGCCAGAACTCACTTTTTTATATATACTTTATTTCACCTCTCCAAAGCCATGAAAGATACTGCAGTCGATGAGGTTACTTTAGTTGTGGTTTCAACCCTTTTTCAACTTCCTAACTCTCAAACACAAACCTTGACGAACTTGTTCTTCAAGGTTCATGTTTCGGAGTTTTGCTAGACAAACTAATTACTCGTTATATAATTAAATGATTTGATGATTATTTTTGTATTGATTACCAATTTGAGGATTAATGTTAATATGATGATTTTAGGTAGCTAAGGATACCAAAACTGCATAGCAACCACATACTTTATTGACCATAACTAATATAAACTGGAAAAAAGTAATCACTTTATCTAATTTCTTTCATAACTACCACATTGAGTAATTTTTATACTACAAGTGTAGTGGTACTATATAATTTTTATTTAGCTGATAGTAACGCCTGAAATGCCTAGCAACTGTTAATTTTGCATTGTTTCAAGTGACTTGATCAAAGTAATAATAAAGACAAATATTAATAAGACAGTCTGATTGAAAATTATTTTATGCATTTAAAAGGTTAAACAAACACAAATTTTAAGTGTTTTTTATAATGATTATGTTAAATATAACTATATTATTTTATTTTACACATAATGTAACTTATAAGTTAAAAAGAAAAATAAGAAAGTTATTTCTCGTGATTTTCAATGAAGATATTTTTATTTCCAGAATTTGTTTAAAAACTCCTTTTTATTCTTTCGCATTACCAACATCAAAAAAATACATACGAAGGAAATTAGCACTCTATTGCATATTTCAAAGTTTGTTCAACTTCGGAGAGAATTTCAATTTTCAATTTCTTTTAGAAAGTGCTATTTTTAACTTCTTTTTTATTTGAATTAAATTTTGAAAATTGAGCATTTTTTAGAAACAACGGGTGTTTCAGTTGTGAAACGATAATGTCTGAAGTTGTTTTATTATTACGAAGACAAAAAAACGAGTTTAATTATTTTGTTGAATGCCTTTTGAAATTTCCTGCATTTTAAATAGTAAATTTGTTTACTTCTTTCTGTGTTTTAAAACATTTAAAAGCAATTTTAGTGCACTCCTTCCAATTACATCTAGCCTTTTTATCAAAGCAGAATTATTTTCACATAGGCCCATACCATAAGTTAAGGTAGGGACTGCCAATAATTTATATATATAAGAAAATGGACTTGGGTGGGCAAACCGGATTCCAGATTGAATAAGAGTTTGAACAACAGCTAAAAGTTTGAAATTTTTTCATCAACATTTGTATTATTACATCAACATTATGTATTATTATAGTAATACAAAAGTTATATATATATAGTGAAACAAAAGTTGAATGTTTAGTTTCCCATGTGAGACCCAGATGTTTAAATTTATTAAGTACAAGTAAATTTTAATATTATAAACTCAAGATAAAAATTAAACATAACAAGATGGAGCATGATGAATAAAATTGCTATGAAAAAAAAATCATTGTTTTTTTTTTTCTGTTTAGTTGAAAAAAACGAGTGTATTGTTTAAAAAAGAGGAGAGTCATTTAGTTAATACACATAAACGAGTCAGATCACTTTGTAGTTGATATATATGTAGTTTAATTTAAAGTAAGTTAGAAAAATTCAAAGAATTTGTTTAAATCAGTATCAAACTTTTCAACTTTGTTTTCAAAGAATTTTGATTATCTGGATTACTTATTGATTTATTTTTCTTTATTAGTTTTTTGTAAAAATAAGGACCCCGATATGAAGTTGAGAATTGGAAAAGTTTCGTTTTTTTGACAATTGTAATATAGTTACCTTTTTCGTTGTGAAACTAGATTCGGAAAAATTAGATCTGTGTGTAGTCGGCAGTCAGCGAAAATTTACCAACAAGAGTAAAAAACAACAAGAGTAACCCTTCCCCTTTTCTTCCAGATTTCTTAGGGAGGGCGCTGCACATGGCCCACTGTTCCCTGTGTTCTTCAAGTGTTAAACAAAATCCAGAAAAAAAAGATACTAAATTTTCTGAATATTTTTCAGAGAAAAATTAATCAGTTGCTATATAAAGAAGTCCCAGTACAAAGATTGTTGCCACAATCTTCAAAATGGATTAGTCCAAAAAAAACTATATTCAGGACAGTAACATTTATGCATGACGAGAAAATTTACCTTCGTTCAGGGTGGGGAAAGATAAATTATATTGCTAGTAAATCAAAACTATGCTTTATTAAAACTATAACAATCAATTTCAAATTGATTGATAATGAAAACAACACTATATCCAGTGTTGTTACAATAAAGTTGTTAAATTCATTTATAAACAAGTTTAACAACTTCTTTGTTAAAATATTATCTAAACTTGAGGTTCAAAATCTTTGTGTAAATAATTTTTTTGAGAAATATTTAGGTCATGAGAAAAACGAGTTAATTAATAAAAAACTAATCAGCTTAGAGGTTGATAAGACTTTTCAAAGTTCCTTAAAAGAAACAACGCAACCTGAGTCGACGATGTCAATACCATTATGACAATGAGCTTAAAATTACTTTATTTATAGTACTTAAACAATATCTTAAAGAAGATATTTTTCCTGAGAAACTAAAACTTCCGAAAGTACAACCTATATTGGTATCATGAGATACAAGTGAATAGGTTTTTTCAGATCAATAACAGTTCATTCAACATTCTCTGAAATAGAGAGTTTAATAGGTGATATACTTATTTTAAAGAAAATAATTTTATTTATTCTAAGCCGCTAGGTTTTCAAAAAAATACTTGTCTTTTTTCTATTTTGTTAAAGAAATAGAAAAATCTCCCTCAAAAATGTAGAAATCGTATTAGGTGTTACGTATACAGTTTCGTATCATTTCGTACATTATCGTATACAGTTTTTTATACAATAAAATAAAAAGCTGGTACAAGGAAAAAAGAAAGAAAAAGAAAAAGACATAATTAAGTCTTATCACCATACTTAGTCTTATCACCAAGCACCATTTTTATTAAATTGTAATTTACAAATATTTTGTTTTAAGACGTGAATATATAAAGTAAATGGTATTTTGTATTGTTTAATATAAGTTTTGAAAATATTTCGTTAAAGAAATAAAAAAACTTTTACAAAAAATGGAGACGTTATATATTAGGTGTGTTTTTTTCAGTTTGTTTAGCTCACTATAATTACAGTTTTCATATACAAACATATACAATAAAATAAATAGCTGGAGCAAGAAGAAGACATAATATTTTGTTACCATTCTATTATTTTATTACCTTTTTTTAAAAATGGTACTAGGTAATAAAATATTAAGTCTTCTTAAAAGACATAATATTTTAAAAGACGTAAATCAAACTGGAAAATATTTATAATATTTTAAAAGACGTAAATCAAACAAAAAAAAAAAAAAAAAAAAAAAAAAAAAAAAGCCGCAACTTCAACGCGATCGGACGTGTTTTTTTTTAAAGCGAAATTACTTTACATTTATTTTTCTAAAATACAAATCTTTTTTTTTTATAATATGGCTGTGACATTATTAGAAATAACAAAATTGTTTGAGGACTACAAAAAAGAATTTGAGTTGATGTTAAAACAACAAGAAAAAGTTTTTATTGATATTATTAGTGGAAACTTGAAAATATTTAATGGCAGGTTGGAAAAAGTAGAAAAAGACATCGAAGAATTGAAACTTAGTTTAAACTTTCATGAACAACTAATTGTTGAAAAAGTTAAGAAAGCAAAGGTTTGCAGTAAAGAAGACAATTCAGAAAGTATACAAAAAAAGTTAAGGGAATTGGAAGATCGATCCAGACGTAACAATTTAAGAGTAGATGGAATTGATGAAAATGAAGGTGAAAGCTGGGAAGAAAGCGAAATGAAGGTAAAAAAATATCTTGAAGATATATTATCAGTTAAAAATGTCCAAATTGAACGGGCCCATAGAACTGGAAACAAAAAATTAAAAATGCCGAGGACAATAGTGATAAAACTTTTAGATTTTAGAGATAAAGTTGCGATCTTGAGCAAGTCGAGTAAGCTAAAAGGGAAAAACATTTATATAAACGAAGACTTCTGTTTTAAAACAACACAAATCACAAAAAATTTGAGGCAGAAAATGAAAATTGAACGAGCCGCTGGTAAGTTTGCCTTCATATCTTATGATAAATTGATAATTCGCGATTGGGTTGCAAAGAAAAGCAAAAATTTATCCTCATAATATTTCGCATTAATTAACGCAATTTTATTTTTATTATTACTATGCATATTTAATTAAACTGTTTTAAAAATGGAGGAAAATGTCATATTTAAATCTTCTAATGAAAATGACATCATCGGTGATAATGACACCGACTCTAATTATTTTAATCACAAAATGCTAGAAAGTCAATACTACTCAGTTTCTGAATCTTCGCAATATCTAGGACAAACTAAAAACAATATTCAAACTAATAATCAATATTCGAAGTTTAAATAAAAACTTTGAAAATTTAAAAATTTTATTGGATGAAATTAAACACGATTTTAAAATTATATGTTTGACGGAAACTTGGTGTAAATGCGGTGAAACAAATTATGAATTTGAACTAGTTAATTACACATCAATTCACCAACCGCGTGAAGTTAATGCGGGTGGGGGCGTTAGTATTTTTATCCATAATTCAGTTAATTATATTTTACGTAACGATCTCTGCGTCAATGAAACAGATTATGAATCATTGTGCGTCGAATTAGTAAATAATAAAGAAAAAAACATAATTATAAATACTACATATAGACCACCATCTGGAAACTTAAAGAAATTTAAAACTCATCTTAAAACATTTCTAAACAAAATTACAAATTCGAGAAAACATATTTATTTAGTGGGGGATTTTAACATAAACCTGATCAACTATGCTTCAAATAATAATACTAAGAATTTTATAAATACTCTTCTACAATATAACTTTATCCCAACAATAAACAAATCAACAAGAATAACAAATAGGTCTTCTACTCTACTTGATAACATCATAACTAACAACTTTCATAATAACCCTCTTTACACAGGTATAATCCAGACCGATTTATCGGATCATTTTCCTACATTCTTAGCTACAAATAACATTTTAATTAACAATATTTCCACAAAATCCATAATAATTCGGCGACAGATCAATAAAAAATCCTTAAAACAATTTAAAAATTGTTTAAAAAATTGTGTTGATTGGAATCTAGTACTGCAATCAAATGAGGCTAACAATGCATATGACTTGTTTCTTAATCAATTTTGCAAACAATATGAAATAGCGTTTCCAAAAATAAAAAAAGTCATAAATACCAAGTCACTTCAAGCTGCCTGGATGTCTAAAGGCTTACTAAAATCTTCAAAAAAGAAAGAAAAATTATATATAAAATATCTTAAAAAAAAAACTTATAAAAATGAAATAACTTACAAAAATTATAAAAATATATTTGAAAAAATCAAAAAATACTCAAAAAAAACTATTTTATGATCAATTATTAAAGAAAACCAACGAAAACACTAAAAAAATATGGAATTTCATTAAGGATTTAATTGGAAAAAATAATTATAACAAAAGCACTCTGCCAAAAAATCTTTTAATTAATGGAGAATTAGTTTATGAAAAATCAATTATAGCTGAAGAACTAAACAACTACTTTGTTAATATTGGCCCGAATTTGGCTGCTAAAATTTCTACTAATTCCATTCCATTTGATTCATACTTAAAAACTTATGATAAACTTATGGATGAAACTGATTTAAAACTGAGTGAGTTGAGAACTGCATTTAGCAGTCTCAAAAGTAAAAAAAGTGAAGGTTTTGATAAAATTAGTGTTGATGTTGTCAAATCAGTATTTGAAGTCATTGAACCTTCTTTATTTCATATTTTCAATCTCTCATTAAAGTCAGGTATTGTTCCTAATAAATTAAAAATTGCACGTATAACACCAATTTTTAAATCTGGAGATAAGTCAAATATTTTAAATTACCTATATCAATCTTACCTTGTTTTTCAAAATTGCTAGAGAGAATAATGTATAACAGACTTTATAATCATCTAACTGAGAACGACATGTTGTATTGTAAACAATTTGGTTTTAAAAAAAAAAATTCCACTAAACACGCAGTAGTTGACTTTCCAATCAAATAACTAATGCCTTAGATAATGACTGTTTTACATTAGGAGTTTTCATTGATCTGTCAAAAGCTTTTGATACCGTAAATTACTATATACTAATAAAAAACTCGAAAACTACGGTGTAAAAATAAAAACTTACTTTGGTTCAAAGATTATCTGACTAACAGAAAGTAATTTTTATACTATAATCAAAATAATACAATTCCACACTCCATAACTTGCGGGGTTCCTCAGGGTTCTATTTTAGAACCACTTTTATTTATATTGTACATAAACGACTTATACCTATCAACAAATCTTTTAGACCTAGTTTTGTTTGCTGATGATTCAAATCTTTTTTGTTCTCACAGAGATATTAAATCACTTTTTAAAATAGTTAACGAACAGTTATGTAATTTTAGTGCATGGTTCGTAAGTAATAAACTTTCACTAAATGCGGAAAAAACAAAATATATGCTTTTCCATAAAGTAAATAAATCAGAAAACATTCCTCTTAAATTACCAGATCTTAATATTAATAAAACTTATATTAAAAGGGAATCTTACATAAACTTTTTAGGAGTAAAATTGGATGAAAATTTAAAATGGTGTTCACATATAAATAGCATTGAAAAAATAATCTCAAAAAATATTGCAATGATGTTTAGGGCTAAACCCTTTCTAAATATATCATCTCTGAAAAAATTATATTTCGTCTTTATTCACAGTTATTTGTCTTATTGTAATGTTGTGTGGGCTAGTACTAGCCATACAAAACTAAAGAAACTCTACAATAAACAAAAACATGCATGTAGAATAGTATTTGGAGCCGACAGAAATGTTCCTTGCGAACCACTTCTAAGTGTGCTCGGTGCTTTAAATGTATATAAACTCAAGTTACACCAAGTTTTATTGTTTATGTTTAAAACAAAAAAGAAATTGTCTCCTAAAATATTTCAATCTTATTTTAATAAAATTAACCATAGGTACTCAACAAAGTTTTCAGAAAACAATTTTGTTGTTCCAAAACATAAATTAAAATTAACTTCCTATTCAATTAAATACCGCGGACCTTATCTGTGGAAGAAATTTCCAGATATTGTTAACAAAAAGCAGACTACATTAGAGCAATTTAAGGATGAATCAAAACGATTATTATTGTTCATGGATCTCAATTAATCCGACTTTAAATGTTTATTTTAAAGTAAACGCAATAAAAAACAATAAAAAAAAAACAGATTCAATTATATCAATGATATATGATAATATGAATAAGAAAAGAAAGAAAAAGGAAAAAAAAGAAAAAAAAAAAAAAAAAAAGAATAAGAAATCCAAGTGATGATGTCATAAGTGATGATGTTACATATTCATTTAGTGTTAATTATGAGATTTTGTTTTTTCAATTTCTTTTATATTCAGGAATTTTTTTTTTTTTTTTTTTTATATTAACTTATTTCTTAAACATTTTAGCAACTGTTAAGCATCTTAACGCTTCTTAATTAATTCTTATTTTTTGTTTTTTTTTATTATATTAGTTATTTTCTATTTCATTTCTAATTGTTTCTTTTATATATATATATTTGTATGTTACGGTTATGTAGAATTTTTAATGGGGCTCGGCGATAAGGCGAAATGTGCTTTCTTCTTGCTCCAGCCATCAATTTATATAAATGTATATGCAATGTAAACATTTTTTAACGGCGAAATAAATTACACTAAAAAAAAAAAAAAAAAAAAAAAATAATAATAATTTATTGCATGTTTTTATAACAGGATCTTGTGAAATTCCACATTATTTACCTGTTACTTAGCATATGAATTGTTTTCTGTTTGTTAAGTAGTTTTTGAACCAAAGTAAATTTTTGCTTCTACTGCCATAGTTTTTAAATTAAGTTAGCAGTATTCATGGTTTACTTTATCAAAGACTTTAGATCAATGAAAACTCCTAATGTATAATTATTGTTATTTAGAGCTTCAGACATCTTGTTGACTTGCTTGTCTACGGCGTGTTTAGTTAAACGCATTTTTTGAAACCAAATTGTTTTTTATACAGCATGTTGTTCTTTGTTAGATAGTCGTAGAGTTTGAAGAGACTTGGTTTCAATGACAAACTTTTTTTTCCAAAACGCTGTTTCGTATAACTTGCAGAACCGTTTAAAAAACAAATCGTATACATAACTAACCTCTTGCGACTTTTAAATAAGATCCCAAAAATAATAAAAAACGCTCAATTTTTTAAAAATGTTTTATAAACTTTATGAGAATTTTTTATTCATCAGTTGCCTGTAAATATTCTTTTTAGATGCATATCCACTAAGTATTATGGAATTGGAAACTGAGAATAAAGATAAATGATCAGAAAGGTCACTCTTGATTATACCACTATGCAGCTGGTCATCACAAAGTTATTCGTTATTAAGTTATGTACGGTCGTGGCGCAGTAATTAGAGCGCTTGTTTTATAAGCAGGAGATTCAGGTCCAAAAAAAGCCTTGGACATATTTTCGCGTCACGGTAAGAAAGGATGCATGAACTTTCTGGTTAAATGCAATTCTGCGGTGTTCTGTGACAAGACTGTTTGGTCTTTTTGGGGAACCTAAAAAGTAATGAAAAAAAAATATGTTATCAAGAAAAGTGGAGGAGTTTTTGGTTATTCTTGTTGCCATGTTTATTGTTAGAAAAGGTAGGCTCTCTTGTCAAACCCTTATTCCGACGCTGTCCTTAAGCTCCGAAAATGTAAAAAAACGACTTCTTCATTTAAAAGAGAACCTACCCACCCCAAACCCTCAGTCGTTGTTTACACACTCCGCTGCATGTTCTCTCTAAAAATTAGTTGGTGTATGTGCGCACCGCTGCGCAAATGCCTATATACCCCGTTTTGCCCTTTTCCTAGAAACACGAGTTCGCGGACGCAAAGGACGCTCAACGTCGGAATAGGGGTTTGACAAGAGTGCGTTCCGTTAGAAAAAGTTAAAAAATTAGAATAATGTTTAACATTTTTTTTTGATGAATGATTTATTATATTAGTGTTTAGGTCGAATTATTGTAAACATGCTTCCGCGTTTAATTCTCTTTGGTTATAATTTTTTTAAATGATCTTTAACCTTTTTAAAAATAGCAGATTGTTTTATATATATATTCTTAATAATTGTGTTTTTTTGTGTTTTTTTTTGTATAACAACATTCACTGCATAACGACTCACAATATATTTCATTTAGGCAAATATCATTCCTCTCGAGTCCTTAATGCAAGGTATGGGGGGAGGGGGTGGAAACGCTTATTAATTTTCGAAAAACGCTTCCACTGATTCTAAGCTTTTGAAGACTCCAGCCTTGTTTATAATTTTTATTTGTTAACGACAAAAAATTAATATCAAAACAAAAAAAGATAATATTTTAATTAGATTTTTACTAAAATTACCATTTCCCCTTCCTTTTTTGTTCCCCGACCCTACCCCCACCCCACCATTTGCATTAAGGCAAGCGAGTAAGTAAAACAAAGAATTGTGAACATAAATACTCACGCCTCCAATTGTTTTAAATTCTCGTTGTTGATGAATTAAAACGTAGTTATTTACTTCAAATTGTTAAACTGTTTTATCATTTTTTGCATCATGAATCCGCAATGCAAATTACTTTAAAAGCGTTTTTAAGTTCATCTTAAAATATTTTTAAAAATATTTAAAATATTTTGAAATTATTATTCTTCTGATACTAATGTTCTAAACTCATCTAGTTGAAGAAGTTGTAGACATTCTGAAAATATTCTAAACTTTTTTCTTAAATGATCAAAAAGTTTCATTATCATAAATGTTCGTTTCATTTTCAAAAAGGATTAAGAGTTTAGTAATGAAATTTCTCTCCACTTAGTTTAAGTATAATAAAATAAGATAATAAAAGGTAAAATAAAAAAAATAAAAGGTAAATAAAAATAAAATAAAAGGTAAATAAAAGGTAAAATAAAAAAAGGTAAAGGTAAATAAAAGGTAAAATAAAAAAAGGCAAAGGTAAATAAAAGGTAAAATAAAAAAAATAAAAGGTAAATAACCTAAAGTTAAAAACACTTAGGAGATTTTTTTTTTGGGTTGCTTGCTTTTGGTTTCCCATCCCGGAAAATCGATTTGTCTTAATAAATTAAGACATAAATATCAAACTCTCGTTCTTTTTTCATTTTTTCATTCAGCCCGTTTCTTTTTTCATTTTTTCATTCAGCCCGTTTCTTATACTTAAAGTTTAAACTTAAAGTACTACTTATAGTATAACTTAAAGTTGGGGAGTGAACTTCCAATTAAATGTTCATCCGCGGTGCTCTTTGTTAAGACTTCTTATAATAAAAAAAGTATCAACACAAAAAAATTTATTTATAAAATGTTCATTGACAGTTAATTTGCTCTTAACCATAAACTAAAGTTTTCCAGTTCAGAATTCATTGTTCCGAACATTACTATAGGGGAAAGCGGGGCAACATGGCGAACGTTTTGAAAGCCCTGAGTTATTGCAAAGCTATCAGCCGTGAAGCAATAAAATTTTCTCAGTATGTTTATGTTATCAAAATCCTTCATTGCCTGCATGAATTTTCAGTTTGTAAATATAACAATTTGAAATAAATAATAAAATAAAAAGTTCATAAATTTGTTATCTGATCACGTGACCGGGGCAAGATGACTTATTATGCAATTTTTACATCCAATTTTATAAAATTTTAAAAACTAACAAAAAATCTAACTAAAGTAACACAAAATAAACATAAATCGCAAAAAAACTACATCTAAAGAAGTTAAACTTAAAGGACACCATCCATTATGAGAAACCGAAAGTAAGGAATTTTTTTTAAGCGCAAAAAGTAAACTTATGCGTATAAAATTGCGTTGATAATATTTCAAAAAACCAATTGGTGTTTTAAAATACAAGATGCAAATACAGTTTTGTTTTTAACCAATTTTAAGATTTTTTGTTGAGTTGTTATATGAAAACCCATCTTACCCCATTCGCCATGTTGCCCCGCTTTCCCCTAATTATAAAAAAATAAGACTATCATTTCAAGGAGAAAGGCGAGCGCTTTCATGAAGGTATACTTAACTTTTTACTAGAGGTGTACCGGATATTTTTGCCGGATATGCCGGATATTAAACATTTCTAAAGTTCTATAAGTGTTTATGAAGAAAACACAAGCCTTACCATTCTATTTTAAATAGTGTTCAAGATTTAAAAAAATAAAATCAATAAAAAACTGGTATAACACATGTATATGCGTTAATAATGTATAAGGAAAATCGTTTTTACAGCCAAATTTTTATTTTTTTTAATTACTATTTTCTATACTTCGTCAGCACATATCCCATGTCATACAGTTTTTGTCTTGATTTTTTAAAGTAAGATCTTGAATACTATTTATTGTAGACTGGCAAGACTTGTTTTTTCTTCATAAAGACTTATAGAGCTTTAGAAAAGTTCAATATCCGGCATATCCGGCAAAAATATCCGGTACACCTCTACTTTTTACGTCGCTCTTAAAGACAGTATAACGAAAACATAATGAGGAACTACATTTGGGGGCTACTTCGAGAGAGTGATTTACATTACCATTGTTAATCTAGAAAATATAAACATCTACTGCGTTTGTCTGCTTCTTGTGCTGTTTTTGTTTTTACTTGATGATAATGACGAAAATAAAAAAAAATTGTTCTATTTTCACAAAAAAACAAGTTTTCTTTGTGCTGCTGTCGTGTAAGCAAATTTGTGTTCAATGAAGTCATTTTTTTACAAAAACAATCGACATTTAACACTTAGAAGCCAGGAACAAAAATTGTTTTAGATTTGTAATTACTTTTTTTGAATAATCATGTTTTTTAGCTTTTGATTTTTTTTTTTTTTTTTGCTGTTTATTTTTTAATTTATTAAGTTCTTTGTTTTTTTTAAACTAATTTTTTGATTTTTTTATTGCTCGAAATAAGGATTTAAAGATATATTTATGATTTCTTATATTAAAAATGAAAAATATTTTATTTATTATTTTAACTTTCAGTTTTTATAGTGAACAAAATTTTATATTCTTAATACTTATGAAATTTGTTCAGGGACTTTATTTTAAACGGCGACTTTTATTTAAACGGCGAGTCATGTCTTCTTGTTTGTTCTATTCTTTCTTTTTAAAAGAATAGAACAAACAAAACAAGTTAGTTTTATTCTTTCAAAAAAAAATTTTGACAAGCTAATATCAGGTTTTTGTTTTGTTAGTTTAGTTGCTGAGTCCTGTTTTGAGGTAAAAATTATTATTTTCGTCAAAAAAAATTAATAATGTTGGGAGTCATAATGCGTAAAGTTACTCTTAAATGGATATTTTATACAGTAATAATTTTACCTCAATGAGTATTGAACACAAAATTCTGTTAGATGCTACATCAGAACAATATTTGAAGCAGAGTCTTGTAAGCTATAAAAAGATGCTCACTGTTGTAAAAAAATGAAATATTGCATGATGTCATGACACAGAAAAATTCTTTGGGGGAATGATTTTACTATCATTGGTGATTACTAGATTATAAGTTCCAAAAGTAAAATAAACATGTTAAAAAAAAAAAAAAAAAAAAAAGTTCAAAAGATTAAAAAAATTAAAAGTTCTGATTACACTTGGTCCGTGGAAGAAAATCCGTTTATTATATTTTGCATAAAATCCCTTTAAATACAAAGCTGATAAGTATCTAACAAAATAGTTTTAAGAATTTTTATTCATCCCAAAAACATAACAAAAATAATTCTTCAGTAAATTCATAGGTAGATAACTACTTTGTTAATTCGTATAAAGTAATGTTTCAATTCTAATTGTTATTTCTTGAGAAAAACGTAAAGTGATTTGTATATACTCCTAATCAAATTTTTTGCTGCTAATGTCTGAAGTGCATCTTTGCAAGCTGTCTTTATATTCTGGATGGTTGCTTGGTCTTTTGTGTTTTTGCCAATTGTTATTGAAAAGATGATGGGGCGCTTCAGTTGCTTGCTCTGAATAAATTCCCAAAGAATCAAATTTTTTTCAAAAATTCAAAGAGCTATTGTGGCGTTGGATGAATTTTGGAACATGGTGAATGACAGCATGAACCTTGGAAGTGATGGAGGTGTCCTGAAGTTGTAAATAGGAGACTCTGAATATCAAGAATAAAAGGTTCATCTCAGGCAATGATGATGAGTTCATGAACAGAGCTTTTGAATAAACTTGCTTTCTTGATGTTAGCACTAGCCGCATTGAATGTCTGATAATCTCTCCTGATTAATCCAAAAGTTCTTAGAGATTTTAACTTAGCAAGATCATTTAATGAAATGTCACACCAAGAGCATAAGTGTGCACTAGAATGTACTTGTAGATTTGTTTACTGCTCATTAACAAAGTTGTCTTGGTGATTTTTTGCAGTCAAAAATTTATAATTTTAAGTTAGTTGAGACACGTTCCTTGGAAATATTGCCGGTCTACTTTTTTTGTATGTGTCAATGAGTTTAATGACAAAAGTAACAACAACAACAACAACAACAACAACAACAGCAACAACAACAACAACAACAACAACAACAACAACAACAACAACAACAACAACAGCAACAACAAAAAAGGATGCAAAGCGCTCTAAAAGAGTTTTACTCAAAATTCTGAGTTTGGATCGTCCATAAAAAACGTCACGCATAATTTATTTAAAAATTTTTAATACTAACTTAGGATCTTTTTTGTTTTATTTTAATAAAACAAAAAAGATCATAAGTTTTCCGCCGCGGCAAAATAAACAATAAACAAAAAAAAAAAAATACGCTACCACCCAGTAAAAAAAACCAGTATGTTGGTTCTTGAGCCAAAGACTTTTTTACTTATAGTAAAGAGCAAACTTTAGATCAAAATTTAAGTTACATTTACAAATAAAACAAAAATAGTAAAACGTTACATAACTGTTTAAATGTTAGAGATGTTTAATTAAAATATTTAAATATGGTTAAAGTTACCCCGCTGGCCAAAGTTACCCCGCTGGCCAAAGTTACCCCGGTTTACGGTACGCTAAACTTTACTAATAAATATTTATTAATAAAACTTAGCGTAACGTAGTTTTTTTTTGTTTATTGTTTATTTTGCCGCCTAATAATATATATATATTTTTGAAGCATATAAATAAGAACTTATTTTTTTTACTATAAGAACTTACTTTTATTTTGGTATTAATTATAAAAAGTGATAATTTTAATAGTAAATTTGTGTGAATTGCCTAGTTCTATCATAGGTTTGTTTTTGAAATAGAAAAAGAATCTGTTATATAATGCTTATATTAGAATCATATCAACTGAATATGAACAGAAACCATTGTTACCATGGTTTTGTACTCTCAAACTTGTTCTTAAAAAAAAAAAATGTTTTATGGTTTAGTTTTTTTTTTAACTTGTTTTTTTTTTTTTTTTCTTGCGTTTTCTTCATCTTTTCTTCCAAAAAAATAAAAACTATAAAAAGAAAACTTTATCAACAGAACAACTTAAAATCCGGAGATGTTAAGTTGTTTTGTTGATAAAGTTTGCTATGGTTTCAACAAGCATTACGAAATGTTTTTTTAATTTCAGCACCAAACTTTAAATATTCACTAAGCTGTAACCGTATTCACCGGCGTTTAAGAAGTTTTCTCAGTTCAATTTAAGTGATAAAAGCTATGTTTTCTATGGTAAACTAAATACCTTTATTTAGGTGGGACTTTAAAATCGTTAAATATTAACAATAGAGTAGTATTAAATTTCGTTTTATTTTTTTTATTTTTTTTGCTTTTATGTTTTGTCCAATAAATATAAAAAAACAAATAATACTTCAACATAAATACAGATCCCTGGGGCAAGAAGTAGACACAATTTTTCTAGCCACCAACCCCTGTAAAATTCATTTTGAATTGTTATAACATTATGATGTATTTTTTTTCGATGACTTTCTAACGGTCAACTCACAAAACGAGCACCGCAAAAGACCATTTAACAAGGAAGTTAACGCCTTTTTCCTTAACGATGATGCGAAATATGGCCAAAGCTCGCTTCAAACATTAGTTCACGCAATGTTCACGTTTTAAGCTTTTTTTGGTAAAAAAAAACAAGTTTAAATTCTAAAAAATGCAGTTTCTCTTTATATTTCATTATTTAAAGTTAGCAATTTCCAAAATGTTAAACTCAGCAAAAACACACGAAAGTTGTTGGACAAAAGTTTTTTACTTTCTGTATAAAAAATGGAGAGAACTGACACAAATGACAAGAGTTTAACAAATTGTTCAAAAAGACATTAACTTATGACATTAAATGATGACAGAACTCCTTTTTTAGTATGTGAAAACTGTCAAATTTAACTTACAAAAAAGACAGGAAAAATAAAGTTAATTCTATTTTATTATGAAAGTTTTCAACTTTTAAACGCATTTAGTGAAATCACAATAAGATTGACCAAATCCACTCAAAATTAATTTCAGTTGAAAAGTAGATTCGGCTGTACCTGTACTTGTGCATCTCTTGTTGATCTTATCAAGACTGCTAATAATTGTTTTACTGTTGTCTCTGCATCTTTTTTTTTTGGTTTACATTTGTTAATCGTTGCACAGCCCATAATAAAAATAATAATATAAACTTACAATGGCATAAAACATAACAAACATAAACATCTATGTGAAAGAAGATCGCAAGGATCTTTTCGTCAGAACCTTAAAAAACAATTAACAAATATAAGATAGAAAAAAGATTTATAAACTTTTACTAAATTGCAATGCAAACAATCTGTGTCTGAAGAAAAATCAAGAGGATTCTCATCAGATTTTTATACAAGAGTAAATCAACATATAAATTAAAAAGTAAAAAGTATAAGAACAATACATAAAATAAATAGAAATAAACTTCTATAAATATAAAACTTCTATAAACAAAAAAAAAATAGACCAAAATATATTTTTAACTTTTACTACTACTAATAAATCAATATATTATCTTATGAAAAAATGAGATTTTTCAGTTTTTTTTAAAAAAGGCAAAAAGTAATAGGTACTTCAAAATTAAAATTCGCCAAAACAATTTTATTCCAAAGGTGTGGCGCTCGATAGGTAATACAAATTGGTTAAAGTTTGTTTGACAGAAAGGCTCATTTAAAAATTGATTATTTCTCAATATATATTTACTGACAGGTTTAAAGAGAAAAGATCTTTGAATACGGCCAGGGATAAGTTATTTATCCAAATATACACAAAACATATAAAATAATAAATACATTTAACTCGTAAATATTCAAAATTCTCATTTCAATAAAATAATGCTTTAAATGAGAGAAGCGATTTGCAAAATTAATTGTACGGATTGCACGGTTCTGACGGAGATAAAGACGTTGCAACTTTTTTTTGTACTTCCCCAAGCAATATTGTCATAATTAAATTAACTATGTATAAATCAATAATAAAGTTGGATTAAGACTTTCTTATTGAGATAGATGCCTATGATTTTAGAAATTTTTGTGCTTATATAATCAATATGGTGATTCCAAGTAATGTTTCCATCAAGATAAAGACCTAAAAATTTTGTTACAAAATCTCTTTTTATTTCCTTTTGATCGATAAAGATTTGAGTTAATTTTGATGGGAGAAGTTGCTTTTTTGTAATCGAATGAAATAAAACCCATTTTGTTTTATTAGTATTTAAGGTTAACTTATTATACTTGAACCAACTAGATATATGTCTGAGTTCTTTGTTCAATGTTTTAAAAAGTTCATCGATATCATAGTTAGAAAGGAATAAATTTGTATCATCTGCATACATAACCCTTGTTAGTTTTGAAGCTTTACTTAAGTCATTTATAAAAATAAAAAATCTGTTTTATCAGAAGATTTAAAATAATAAACAGGGCCGGCGCGAGTAGGTGTCACGTTAGGGAAGGGGAGTTGCTATTACAACTTTTGCCGACAAAAAAAAAAAAAGTTCCTCGTTTTCAAAAATTTGCCGACTGCCATGACGACATTTGCCGACTAACTGTCTAAATTACCGACTAACCTATATTGAAAGGGTCGACATTTGCCGACTAACTAGTCAAAAAGGGTCAAATTTGCCGACTAAGGATCGAAATGCCGACTAAAAATTATTGAAAGGGACGGGGTGACACCCCGCGCCAGTCTTGATAATAAATTACAGAAATCTTAAGTGAAATTACAAAAAATCACTAAAAAAAGTAAAAATCAATGCTTGAGTATCTTAAATTGCATACAATATGTTCTTAATTATGTTCTAAATACTATTCAAGTTATGTTATCGTATATAAAATTTTTAAGTGATGTGGATCTCATGTACATCTTACCCACGTAATGTGGGTAAGAATAATGAATGTTAAGAAAATTTATTATTACGAGGCAAACTGGTAGCATCTTTTTTCTTATTACCCCCCTAACCCTTTACTCTCTAGTTTAAAAAAGTTGTCTACGGCCATGCTTGATCTCGTAAAGTAAACAATACAAAAATTGTATAATTTGATCCTTATAAGGTTAAGCAAATAGCATTACCAGTTGAGATGGAAAAAGATTCATCTCCTAATGAAGTTATTTGTCATATTTGTCATATTAGTTTTCTTCTAATGGAGTTATTTGTCAAGGCAGAAAAAAAAAGCTGATAAGACATTTTTTTGAAATTGTTGTTAGTGATATTAATGATATTTTTAAACTGGTTTGAAGTACTTAATGTAATACTTGTAATTTCTGAAACAAACATTTTTAAACAGGATTTTCAGCTGCACTCCAATGAATTTTTAACAACACACAAAATATTGCAGATTTAGCATAAAACAAGCCTTTCTGAACCTTTTAAGCCATACCTGACTGTTGTTACCAATTTTTTGTCCTAAGTTTGCTCAAAAATTTTATTATTACGAGGCAAACAGGTAGCATCTTTTCTCTTAATATCCCTTTTACTCTCTAGTTTAAAAAGGTTGTCTACGGCCATCTTGATCTCGTCTAGTTAACATTACAAATATTACAAGCAGCCGTGGCGCAGTGGTAGCGCACTTGCCTCAGAAATGTAAGATCCGTGGTTCAAACCCCACCTCTGGGCAAGTTTTGCGACATCGGTTGGGAAGGAGGCGTAAACTTCCTATTAAATGCTCTACCGCGGTGCTCTGTGATAAGACCGTAAGAACTTTTTGGGGCACCTAAAATCAACATATAAAAAAAAAAACAAAATTAGTATAGTTTGATCCTTATAAGGTTAAGCAAGTAGCATCACCAGTTAAAATGGAAAAAGATTCATCTCCTAATGAAGTTATTTGTCATATTAGTCATCTCCTTATGGGGTTATTTGTGAAGGCAGAAGAAAAAAACCCAGTTGAGAAGAGATATTTTTAAAATTGTTGTTAGTGGTATTAACGATATTTTTAAACTGGTGTGAAGTACTTAATGTAATACTTGTAATTTCTAAAACAAACATTTTTAAACAGGATTTTCAGCTGCACATCAATGTTTTGGTGTGACAAACACACAAAATATTGCAGATTTAGCATAACTCAGGCCTTTCTGAAGCTGTTAAGCCATACTTGACTGTATGTTACCAAATTTTTGTCCTAAGTTTGCTCAAGCAGAGTTAAATAAAAATTTCACAGTGCTCTAAATCTTTTTTTGCTTGAAAAGCAAAAAACATATAAAATCTTTGAAGACGTGTTTTTTTTTTGCAAGATCTTTTATTTTTACGGATGTAATGCAACATTTACAAAATCTGAATTTGTAATTTTAGGGAAAAGAAAAAAATATATCTGATCTTGCTCAGACTGTTTAGTTTAAAAAAAAATTGCTCTGTTTCAGAAAGATTTTCATTTTCCTCAAACGAAGAAGATGATTTATAATCCTAATCAATTGAGTATGATATTCATAAGATTAAATCATACCTGGAAAAACTAAAGAATTTATTCGAAGGATTTCAAAACAGGTTTAAAGATTTGTTTGCTCTTAAATCATCATTAGCAGTTTTATTAAATCTTTTTTTAATTGATATTATTAGTGATGTTGTCCAATTCCAGAAAACATACTTGAAGAAATATCTCAATTTGAAATGGAACTATTAGATCTCCAAGAAGATCAAAATCTTCAAATGCTGAATAAAAATGTGTCTGGGTACCTAAGTTGGATTAAGCGTCATAGAAAAAGTTAAAAACCCGGATTATTGTAATATACGAGTTAAAAATCCTTCAACCGCCAACTCAGCTCTTGAGTACTTTGGTACGCAAAAATGTTCGTCAATAACGGACGTTACTTTGGATTAGTCTTAATGACTGTTTGTGACTGTTCCTATGCTAAGCCAACAATATCTTCGGATATAAAAACATTGTATAGAAAAATATAGCATGAAAATTCAAATAATAAAAAAAAAATAAAACTAACTTTATTGGATTTTTAGAAAATAGTTCCTGAAGTTAAGTATTCTCAAAAAAAATATTTTCGGTTATGAAATTTAGTAAATGGAAATATCATCCCAATCAAACAGTGAACATTTTTTAGAGTTGCTTAGAATATTAACTACAAACATGAAACCAGATTTCAAAATACTTACCTGAAGTGTTCAAAATGAACGTTTCTTTCAAAATTGGCATAATATTAGTTTGTAGCTCTACGATGGGTTGCGTCAATTTAATTTTTTTGCCATTTAACATGCACTGTATGAAATTTAAATCAAGTGTGTTGCATGCATCAAATATTTCGTTTGTAAAGGATTTTTTATTCTGTGTTTCCTGTATTTGATTAATTATCAGTGAGTAACAAGTTTGATTTTTCAGCAGCCTGATAAAAAGATTAACTTTGTTCCTAAGGAGAATAGTTGAGATATCTTCTATCTTAAAAAAAGAATGAAGTTAATTTTTACTGTACTTCGAAATACAGAAAAATGATTTTAAGACTGCTCTTCCAACAGCGTCTATTTTGCTGAAAAAATTAGTATCATATTTACATAGTTCAAGACCATATATAAGCTTCGGCACTGTTAATGTATTGTACAAATGCACAATTGTTGATGGCTGGCAGTAACGAATCCCACTGTCGATTAGAGCTTTTGCAACTGATTGAAACTGAGTTATACGCTCATTTAAATTTTTCTTTCGGAGTGTTGCAATTTTATTTTTGCTGGTATCGTTATCCCATTGAAAACCCAGATGTTTTAATTTATTTTGAAGATATATAGAAACTCCATTAATTTTAACAACGTTGTTAGGAATATACCTTTTTCCAGAAATCAGAAATTCTGTTTTCTCAGTGTTTAGCTTGATAAAGTTTGCTACTCCATATGTTTGAAATCTGTTAATCAGTTCCTGCAGACCAGAGATTGTGGGGCTTCGCAATATTACATCATCTGCGTATGCAATTACACCAGTATAAATTCCATTTATTGTCGATCCTACTTTACATTCTGAGACAATTTCATTTAGGATGCTTTCAGTATAAATGTTATATAAATGCGGCGATAGAATAGACCCTTGTTGCACCCCTTGTGATAGACTGAATTGATTTGAGGTAACACCTTGATAGGATATGTTTGCAGAACCAGAATGATAAAGGGATGATATAGTGTGTACTCAGACAACGGAAGTTTTTTTTGGAAATACAGCTTCTCAAATAGCAAATCCCAGTTGCAAGTGTCAAAAGCTTTATTAGCATTTAAACTGCACATATATAAAAGCGTGTAATTGTTTTTATAGTGCATAACAGTTTTGCTCAGTAAAAATTCTGCATGGAGAGTAGAACTGCTTTTTTTAAAACCAAATTGATGGGAATGGCTATCTGTTATACTTGGACATATTCGTAGTATTAGATATTCTAGAAGTTTAGTAAAGATAGGTAAAATACTAATTCCTCGATAATTATCTGGATTATTAAGAGATTTTTCATATGACTTAACAGGTAGAATAATTGTTGAAGTTGATAGATCATTTGGTACTTTTCCATTCGATAGAATACTGTTATAAAATTTAGAGTGCGACAAAAGAAGATTATTATTATGAGAGTTTTTAAGGTGTTCAGCACTTAACCCACTTAACCCATCTGGGGACTTATTACTATTTGATTGTGAGATGCAATTTATAATATCAGCTGATGTTATGATTAGTGAATTAGGCTCTTTACTTAGAGATGGAATTTGAGAAGGATTATGGTTATTATTTAAAATAAGAGGCGTATTGAGAAGAGTTTGAAAATGTTGTCTAAACTCTTGAACGATATCTTTTATATTTTGCGATTTGTTAATTGTAAATAATCGATTTGTTGCTTTAGTTTTGATTTTACGGATGTTATCCCAGAACCTCTGAGGATTAGTGGTTCGAAGATTTTCAATATTTATAGTTTTTTCGTAATATTTATATCTTTTTGTTATGAGCTGCTTTAACTGCTTTACGGAAGTTTTTGCGTGAAAAGTTGTATCTTTTGTATTCAATGCATTCTTGTGTTTTATTATAGTTAGATTTTTGCCATTGTTTATAGTTAAATGAAAGATTTTCTTTGCATTTTTTAAGGTCCGTTGTCCACAATGATTTCGAATACTTACAGATTTGTTGTTTAAACTGCTTAACTGCTTAACTGCTAACAAAGCAGCATTTTGGATTTTTTCGCATGTTTGTTTTAATTCTTGTTCAATTTCTTCTTCATTGAAGGTGTAGTATTTGAAAGCTACGGAGAGGTTATGATTATATATGTTAATGAACTTTTCGTTATTCCATGCATGTTTTGGAATATAATTATATTTATGCATTATGCTATTTATTACGGTTGATAGATTAGTATGCGTAACGACGATATTTGTAGCGATTGGTAAGTGATCACTAAAATTAAAAGGAGAAGGAGGAATAACGCTTGTATTTATAAATAATAAGGATGGCTCTTTTAGAGCTGCGATGTGATCGATATATATATTTTTTTCTTTATTTATTTTTTTTATTATTTATTAAATTTGCCGTTGATAAATATTACAAAAAAGAAATTACAATAAAAGAAAATCCTGGCCGGAGCAAGAAGAAGACAGGTTGTCTTATCACCGAGCCCCGTCACACAAAAATTTACATGCACAATAAATGATAAAAGACAAAAAGACAGTATAAATACAAAAACAAAAACAAATCAAAAACTTCAGCAATAAAATAATTTGTTGCTAAAAATCTTCAAGCAGAATAATTTTAAAAATAAAAAAGTAAAAAACGACAAAAAGTCATGAAAGTTATAAAAACACACAAAAAAATGTGTTGTTAAATTGAAAAAAAAACAAAACAATATATGTAAACATAAGTATTTGGGCTGATTATTTAATATCATCAAAAATATGAACGAAAAAGACAATTTTATTTTCGTTATCTTTTATACTAATGGTTTGAAACCATTTTAATAAAAGCTAAAGAAAGTGTTAAAGATTTAATTGATTTTTAAGTGATTTAGTTCAAACCTTTAAATTGTTTTCAAAAAAGGTATTTGAAATCTAGTATATCGAATTCCATGTTCAGTAAATGCCGTTTTGAATCATCCTTAAAACTTTGCAAAGTGCAGTTTAAAACGAAGTTTTGTTTTTTACTAAAGATTGGAAGAAATTCTTTCCAAACTAAAGGCCCCCGATATTGAATTTGGTACGAACTTAATTTAAGAAATTTTATGGGAACCACAAAGTTATTCACTGAAAATTCGGTTGGATATTTATGGGAGATTTCATTAAAGTAGGATTGAAATGTACTGGAGAAAACCCAAGTTTTGCTTTAAACATAAATATCATTACTTGATGAATATTAAGCTTATAAATATTTAAAGCTCCAAGCTGAAGTAAGAGAGGTTCGCATTGTGTTTTTCTATTCGCCCCAAATACTATCCTGCAAGCATGTTTTTGTTTACTATAAATTTTTTTAGTTTAGTGTGATTAGTGCTACCCCATGAAATGTTACAGTATGAAAGATAACTGTGTATAAACGAAAAATATAAATTTTTTAAAGACTCGTTATTAAGAAAAGGTTTCGTTCGGTATAACATAGCAATATTTTTTGAGATCTTACCTTCAATATATTTAATATGAAATTTCCATGACAATTTTTTATCTAAGAGCACTCCCAGAAAGTTTGTAGTCAATTCCCTTTTAATTATTTTATTATTGATTAAAAGATTGGGTAGTTTAAGAGGAATATTCTCGGCTTTACTAGGTTTATGGAATAGGATAAATTTTGTGTTCTCTACATTTAATGATAGTCAGTTACTTATAAACCACTCGTTGATCTTGTCTAATTCTTCGTTAAATATTTTAAAAAGAACAGTAATATCTTTGTGAGAATAAAACAAATTAGTGTCATTTGCAAATAAGATAGTATTTAATATTTTTGATGATAAATATAAATCATTTATATAAAGTAAGAACAATAATGGTCCCAAAATAGAACCTTGGGGTACTCCACAAGTTATTAAGTTGTTTTTTAAGTCTTTTGATTCTTTAAGCATAAATTGCTTTCTGTTAGTTAGGTATGATTTAAACCAAAGTAAACTTTGATTTTTAACACCATAGTTTTCTAATTGTTTCAAAAGAATTTCATGATTTACTGTGTCGAAAGCTTTGGATAAATCAATAAAAACCCCTATTGTATAGCAATCACTATTAAATCCATTTGATATATGCTTAACTAATTCAACTATTGCATTGTCAGTAGAATGATCTTTTTTAAAACCGTATTGATTATTGTATAAAATCTTATTTTCAGATAGGTATTTATAAAGTCTGTTGTACATAATGCGTTCAATTAGTATAGAAAAGCAGGGTAAGACTGAGATTGGTCTGTAGTTTGAAATATTGGTCTCATTGCCAGATTTGAAAATAGGTGTTATTTTTGCAATTTTTAGTTTATTTGGAATATGACCTGATTTAAGGGAGAGATTAAAAATATGGAATAATGAGGGTTTGATAATATCAAAAACAGATTTAATTACATTAACATTAATTTGATCTATACCTGCACTCTTATTTTTTTTTAGACTATTAAAAGCAGTATGAAGTTCACTTTTGGTTAAAATCGGCTCTTCCATAATTAAATCAGTTATTGCAAGATATAAATCAAATTTTTTTTGACCAATTGTAATTTTTGCTGCTAGGTTTGGGCCAACATCAAGAAAAAAATTGTTTAATTTCTCAATAATAACTTCTTTATGATAAATCATTTTTTCTTTTAATAATAAGTTTTTGCGGTAAGTTATTTTTTTCAATTTTATTTTTCCCAATTAAGTCTCTAATAACACTCCACGTTTTTTGAGGGTTTCCTTTGTTTTTTTCAAGCAGTTTAGCATAGTAGTTTACTTTTGATTGTTTTTTGGTTTTTTCAAATAAATTTTTATAATTTTTGTAATTAGTTTCATTTTTACAAGTTTTATTTTTTAAATATTTATCATACAACTTTTGTTTTATTCTTGATGATTTTAGTAGGCCTTTGGTCATATATCTTCGTACGTCATATGTCATACAAAGATCATCTGATTATACTAAACTTAACGTCTTTAGAAACCCGTCGCATTAGGGGAGATCTGATACAGGCTTATAAAATTATTAACAATAAAGACATTGTCTCATGGAGCGAATCCCATGTCTTTCGTGTTGGGGAGTCAGATAAAATAAAAACTAGAGGACATCATCTAAAAACGGCACCAGTTTTTTAGGCACCAGTTTTTTACTAATCGAATAGTGAATCATTAGAATGCATTGCCATCAGAAGTTGCATGCGCTTTATCAGATAACAGTTTCAAGTCTAAGCTTGATGCAGAAATTTCAAATAATCCGCATAAGTATAGAGATAATAATTTAAAAAAAAAAAAGGAAAAAAAAAAGTACAAACTTATACTTTATACTATATATCTTATTGTAAACTTTTATATATTGATATGAATAAAATTAGTGTACGAAGTAGATAAGGCTGCCAAAACCGTAGGTTATACAGGGAAACCTGTTCCAGCAATTTTTCTACTACTACTACTACTACTACTACTACTACTACTACTACTACTACTACTACTACTACTACTA
>NC_061159.1:60278055-60342265 GCF_022113875.1 Hydra vulgaris | reverse complement strand
TTTCATATCCTTAAGAGAGTGTTACCAAGATAATGTAAAATCTGAATATAAGGTTTTGATCAATACCCAAAATTTCAGCTGTTTGTTCATATGCTGCAAAAGCACGCTTTACGATATTGTCATCATTGATCGTTCCAGAACTTCTCTTAGGGAAATCAACAACAAGTCCCATTTTGTTCATAAAATCACTCTGAATCTTTTGTTTAGCTGAAGATGCCTTTTCTTTGTGTTCTTTAAATTATGCTAACCACTTTCTTGTTTTTTTTTATATGCAATGTGCAAAACCATCTCAAAAAATTGAATCCATGCATGAAGAATGGAATGACCATATTTGAATTCTCTGTTAGTATAACCTATATGAAGGATATCAAGACTATTCATTACTTTTTGAGTTGGCCAGTAGCACTAACAAAACAAGTCTTACATGTGAGTGTCATTGTTTTTATTGCTTTGTTGTTCATTATCAAGTGCTTCAGCACAGGTTCCTGAATTGCACAGATTCTTTGTAAAGTATGAATCATTAATTCTTTTAAAGAAACTGAAGTTGAATAATCCTTCACTGTTATATTTGCAGAATAATATTTCAATTTTGCATCTCTGACATCATTGTAAGCGGGGTTGAGGGTATATATTCTTTCTCCAAGGCTCCGCTTCTAATCAAATGATGGGAAGCTTTTATCAGATTGACATCAATTATTAAAGCCAGTCCTTCGTCTGCTGAATATATAGTTGCTTAATCTGTACTTTAAATATTTAAAAAAGTTCTGGGCAGCACTAAAAATAGATTCATCTCTAAATTTTTTACGACCAAAGAATACTAAAAATAATTCACTGGTTCGATGGGATTCAATTAAGCAAGATGAACGCTGTTTTTTAGTTTAATAAGAAATATTATCAAATGTAACTGGTTTTCAACCACGTTTACTTGCAATTAGTTTGTTGTTGTTTTTTTCTGAAAATTAAATATTCATTGAGCCAATTTTTCAAAACTTTTAACAGTATAGTTAGCAGATTTCCACTTTTTTTTATACAAGTAAACAAAATGTTGAACATCATGTCTTGAATCAATGTCTTTAACTTCAGCAAATTTTGGCTGAATAAATTTCAATATATCTTCAGTAATATTTTGTTTTGAAATGCTAAGATTATCTTTTTTGGAGAAAATTGTAAATGTCTAAGTTTAATAAAACCATATTTAAATAATTCTTACAACAAATATTTTGTGTTTAAAAGTTTAATGTTATAATATATATTCCGCATGCACTACTAATTCGTGTTAGTAATTAAGTTACTGCAAGTGTTAGTAATTAAAATTAAAAGTAATTAAATTACTGTCAGTGTTAGAAATTAAATTACTGACAACTACCGAAAATATGATGTTTATATGCTATGCAAAGTAAGGTAACCATAGCAACCAAAACAAATTAACCTTTTAAGAATCGTGAATCTCATTTTAATACATACTCCCAATATTTTACACCTAGCGCAAATAAAATACTGTTAAAACAACGTTAATGTAAAAATGAGTTGTTGCTATGCAAAATTCAGTACCATAACAACCAAGTTAAAACTTATATAAAATCTGAACGGGTGTTAAAGAGGACAAGCAATCAATTAAAACTTGATTGAAGCATCATATAGCTTATATAAATATAAGACAGCACATGGCAAAATATGGTAGTTATTAGTTATAGTGCGGCAAAAATTAAATTTCATGAAAATTTTTTTTTTTTATCTGTAATTTTCAAAGTATAACTGAGATAACATGCTATGACATATATACTTCATACATTGGTTTTTCTTATCTCTAAATATTTTAAAATAACATGTACTAATTATTTGTTTCAAAAACGTAACTGTAATTGAAATATAACACAGCGTTAATATCACCGTAAAACTTATTTAGTTTCTTTTTTTTAAAATTATAATTTCAATATTCAAATGCTAAGAATCTTGGCAACTAAGGGATTTATTATAAATAAATTATCAATAAAATTCTCCTAATATATGTAGATACTAAAATTAAATAAGTTTTTAAGATTGGACAACTAAATTTTTTCTCATTTTTTCCAGCTACTGGCCTACTGTGCGGCGACAAAGGAGTTTTAACTATTGAAATTCTAAACAATCAATCAAAAAACATTTTACTGAGTTGTTGCTATAGGCCTCTGAACGGTGTGGCCAAGAACATAAACATTTTTGAGAAAAACCTTTTCAAAAAAAGACATCCTTGAAAAAAAAAAGAATTTTATTATTTTATTGATTTCAATATGAATTGCTTCCACTTCCGACATTAAAGTTTAACATTTTTATGACTCAATTTAAAATTGGAGCCGATTCCTTTGATAAACCGCCTGACCAGAGTATCTCCAAAATCTGCATAACATTCTAACAACTGATATTTTTAACAGTGACTTTAATAAAGGTATAGCAAAAACAGACATATCTGGCCATTTCCATATCTTTTTTACCATAAACTTCAACTCTAAAATGATGAAAACAAACATAAAAGTTTTGTAAGAACATCGACTTTAGTGATAACGCAAACAACATTTATGATAATTTTTAAATACATTTTACTCTGTTTATGATGCTGATTTTCCTTTATATGAAAAAGCAATAAATCAAAAAAACATTAATTCTCCTTGGGTTACCAAAGATTTAAAAAAATCATCAAAAGTTAAGCAAAAATTACACATAAAATATCTAAAAAAACAATTATAATTGTTAACGCTCCAGGGAAATATTAAAAGAAATTACCGGTAGATTAAAATCATGCTCAGGTTTCCTGCCGTACATGATCAAAGTGGATAATAATAATATAAATAATTCTCAAACAATTGATGATCTTCCCATATCTCATTATTGAGTCACGTCCGACCCATCTCATCCATTCTATCCCGACTCATAACGTCATATAACGTTATAACGTCAAATATATTCCGATAATCTTTTTTTAAAAAATTTAAAAAAAAAAAGATTAATATTTTTTTTGTTTAAAGTTAATCTAGCGTTATAAAAAAATATATAAAAAAGCAAATGTTTTTAATTTTATACAGATGGAATCAAAGAACAAACCATTACAACAGTTCGATAAACCAAAACCTGTTGCAGTTGTAAAACCGTACAATTCAGAAAAACCAAAACCAAATCCGTATATGTGCGATTCACATGTTAATCAAATACATAGTTGGGAAGTTCGTTAAAGCTATTATATTTGTTATATTTATTTTTTACAATTATAGAAGTTCTTTTTGCATTTTTAAATGGAATTAAATTTTATTAAAAAAGTGGTAAACGAATATGCAAGTTTTTTCAATGTGTTGGAAACTTTGTTAAACTTAATGCAATAAAATTATATAATTACTCAAAATTGGGAAAGATAGCAAAATTGTTGTTACTCGTTTCTGGAAAGATTGCAAATTTTTTGTTAATCGTTTTGGTGTTTACATATGAAACACTCGTTGAATTGATCTATTTGACTGTGTTTGGCTTTATTTGATTGTATACTCTCGAGTCCATAATTTAAGGAAGGGGGAGGGGCGTTTATTAATTTTTGAGAAACTTTGCCACCCACCCTAAGCTTTTTAAGACCCCCCTCGCGTAGATTAATTTTTACTTGTTATTAACAAAAAAATGATATCTAAAAACTAAAAAAAAAATCAGCTTTAAAAATTAAAAAATATATACTAGTTACTGATAAGTAATAAAACTTTCAGTGTATATTCTGACCCCCCCCCGGTTTATTAAATCTTGACTAAACTCCCCAACCCCACCCACACTTTTATTACCCCTTCCTTCTTGTATTAGAAAATTGAGAGTACATAGATTAACAGATATGGAATTAACAGTCATGGAAATAAACAGTCATAATAACATAAATTAACAATCATGGAAATACTTATACGGATTATCTTATCTATCTATTTGTCTTAAATTTTTTAATGTCTTAAATCGTTTTTTCTTCGAAATAAATTATCGCACTATTAATGTACCCAAGTTTGACTATATGTTGCAAATTATTTGAACACAGAAATTTCAATTTTTAAAATTCATTCAAAACTTTGCAGACATCATATCTGTAAATTTACTGAAAAAATATTTTAATTATCGAATTGAGTAGGCTATGTGTGGATTGTCAACAAACAATTTTATACATAATTTGCCTTGGCTATTCCGTTCATAAGTTAGACAAAATTGTCTAACTTACTTAACGAAGTGCACCAACGAAGGTAAGCCATAGGACTTTGCACTCCATCAGTGAGCTGTCATGTTGCCTACGGTTAGCCCTCCATTTCTGGATTCTTTCCTTTACTTGATAGGCAGTTCATGTAAAAGTAATAGTAAATTAGCCGAAGGTTACCCTTCAAGTTCTGGATTCTTTCCTTTACTTGATAGGCAGTTCATGTAAAAGTAATAGTAAATTAGCCTAAGGTTAGCCCTCCATTTCTGGATTCTTTCCTTTACTTGATAAGTAAAAGTATTTTTGCGTAAGCTTTTTTTTTTTTTAATAATAATAATGTGCAGTTAAGCTGCAAATAAACAACAACAAATAAACAAAATTGGTACAGATAAACATATCAGATATGGTTCATACTATTTATAAAGATAAAAACCACAGAACTCAAATTCAGTAAAAACACTTTATTAAAACATAACAATAAAAGAAACAAGATTAATATATACTATAACATTATTCTAAATTTACATTAAATAAAATTACCTTGCAATCCTAGCTACAAAGAGTAGGATCACCTTTTTCAAAATCAATTAATAAAGGAAATTACCATACTTCATCAGGTTCTTTATTATACTTAACAAGGTATGTAGTTTGTCTACCGTTTAATTGATCAATTTGAACCAATAACGCACGTTCCCAAGATACTTCATGAGCATCTTCTTCTCTAACATGATCTTGTATAGAAAAACCTACAAAATCAGATGGATTGTTAATAAATTTTGATAAGGAGTGCTTTTTTTGTTGCTCTATTAATTTGTTTAGTCTTGCATCCTGAATTTTTTCCATTAATTCTTTTTTTTTGTTTTCAACAGCTGCATCACGCATTGTACGAGGCTTTAAATTATTACTTATATTATTACTTAAAGATTGTTTGTTTGGTGTTAAATTTCCTTGAATAACAATAAGAAGATTTTGATATAATTCCACTGAAGACAAGTTTATTCTTTTGCTTCCTTCTACCTTTGTTTTACAAAAACGTTTTTGTCACAATAGACATCTAAGATTATGCGACAAAAGTTAAGTTGAGCAAGAAGTACTTCTGATTTCAATGGCTCTTCTAGATTAGAAACTGTTTCCTCTGCTTCCTCTAATGTCATCCATGTCCTTACACTTAAATTTATCAAATCATTACAAGCTGCAACTTTTTTATGTTGTAGTTTAATTTCTTTCCGATTTTTTTCTTCTTGCTTTGCTCGAAGGTGCATAGCTTTATCTTTTTAAAGAGCTTCTTTTCTTTCATCATATTTGCTTTTCATTAATGTTACTTTAGTTCTTGAATATTCAAGTAATTTTTTTCTTTCTTCATTTGTTTTACCATTAAGCCATTCTAATGTTTGGTTCTGAGACCACATTGTCAAATGTGCCTGGATAGTTTGAACATTTGCATTGGGTTTTGTGCGAAACATTAAATCCAAAATGGCAAAGTCACTTTCTGATGCTTTGTTAGTGACAGGGACATTAGAAGCAGCTTCAGAAACTGAGTTAGATGGATTCCAATATTTAACACCTGGTAACTGATCAGCACACTGACATTCCAAAATAACAAGAATCACATGGAAAATAATTTCAAGTGATTGCACAGTTAAAGAATCAAACTCATCATTTTGAGTGCATTCAAACAGTTTGGTGTAAACCACATCTTGATGAAGAAGATTGGTATCCTCAAAAATTATTATAATAATAAAGAAGATGCATCCATACAAACAGATAAAAGTCTAAATTTTAAGCGAAGTAGGTAGAGGTTTAAAAATAAAATACTATCAAGTGATTCGATAGTTCGCCACATTGGACCAGTAAGTAGCTTGTCAACAATACTTCAGCAATGTATACAAGATTTGTGATGTCTTCTTTAATTGCTTTTAATAAATTATTAGGGTTAGGCCAAGCATTAAAAAATTTTAAGGCAGCTGCATTGTAATATAAAATATTAAAACGATTTCCAATAAATGGAACGAAAAAAGATTTATCATTACGAGAAGAAAGAAAAGAATTAAACCATGATGCAACACCAGCTTCCTCACTACCCCTTAAATGAAATGCCTTACATGAGGTACGAACTAACCTTACAGCACCACATTCTTTGCCACTAAAAGCAAAAACAGTTTCAAAATCATTTTGAAGCAGAATTTTTTCAAAAGAATTCAAAACCTTATCAGTTTCAGATGCAAAATTAGCGAGCAAATGAAGTTTACAGAAAAAATTACTCATGTCCTTCATATTGTCTTTGACATCTGAAGAAAGCAAATCCCAGTTATTAATTGCAATTGGCAAAAGATGTTCTCTTAACGTTTTTAACTGTGAGTTAAAAAGAGGATTAACTAAAGATAGATCAGACATTGTTGATTTAATTGATGTTATTAACTTAGCAAAATCAACTTCTTTTTCAGTGGCTCAGTTGCTAACAACGTCACAAATGTCATCAACTATATTAGTAAAGTTTTGCAAGACAGTTGCTGCATCTTTTGCAACCACTTCTGACAAACCGAAAGATAAAGTTTTTCCACTGGTTGTAGTAATTTGAAAATTTTGATAATGTTTATGGTATTTCTGAGTACCATCACCATGCAAACAATTGCCTATATTAGAGTTTTTATTTGTCAAATTATTTTTAAGCATTGCTTCAGCAACTTGAAATTGACCTAAAATTGAAGCTTCCTGCATTAACCTACATTTTACAGCGGCTGATGGTAGCCTAGATATGTTCTTTTTTGCTAGTTTGTTTAATACTACTTTTATGACTCCGTTGACACTATTCACACTCACGTTCATTGAAGGAAGTTTCATGATAGTTTCTCAAATGTCATCGCTGTATCTGCCATCTTAAAATGTTATTACTTCCTCGTCATCTAACAAAGAAACCAATTTTTGAAGTTCTTGATTCTCCTCTTTTAAAACGTTTGTCTTATTACATAACGAAACAACTTCATCCTCTAAACTTATAACATCTTTCATACTGCAGTCAATAATATAGTTAGTTTTATTTTGCAAAATAATTTTTAAATGACTCACTTTTTTTTGCAGCTTTATTTTCTTGTTTTTTAATTCAGAAATGAACATTTCTGAATTAAAAAACAAGAAAATAAAGCTTAACTTCTTAAAAATTCCTATATCAACATTGATATAGGAATTTTTAATAAGTTAAGTATTATCTTCTATTTTTTATTTTTTCAATTACGATATTTTATATTTTGTTTCATTTTTTAATGAATTTATTTCATTTTTTTTTAATTTCCAGTTGAGTATTACGATATTTTATTTTTTTATTCAAATTTCTAACATTAAATGATTATTTTTTTTACTTTAATAGTTCTAATTTGTTTTCAATAAAATTGAGCTTTTCTTCTTTTCACAATAAAGTTTTTTAACATTGTTTAGTTCACTTTCAATTAAAGAGTTTTTTGAAATAAGTATTTGCAGACTGCTTGACATATCTTCAAAATCCTTTAGATGCTTAAAATAATCCAATTCTAAATCCATCAATGATTCAAGTTTCCTTTATAAATTTTTATTTTCTTTTTTAAGCATTTTGTTTTCACTGATAAGGATTGTTTCTTTCAGAAACTTCAGAACTAATCGATGTATTATTAGGAATATTTGTCACAGGTGGAATAAAGGCTTCACCTAATAACAAATCCAACTTTTTATTTTTGCGTCGTTTCTTTAATTTTCTGATATTATCAACTAATCTATTTATCTTTGTAGCTAATTGTTTTTCACAGCAGAGTAGCTAAACATTAAATTCACTGCAAAATTTACAATATAATGCATTGTTAGAGGTATCTTTTAACGTTAAATACCAATCATAAATTTCTTCATTAAACATTTTATCTAAACTATTTTTTCATAAATCAAGTCAAGAAAATATATAAATTTAAATCAATCTAAACATCATACCTAAATTGATATCAAAAAAATTAATGAACTATAAGGTTATTTATTTATCAAAACAATCATTGTTTTGATAAATAAATAACCTTATAGTTAAAAAAATTTATTGATACCGATTTAGGTATGATGTTAAGATTCACTGTTACAATAAAAGTAAGTTTTAAACAATATATACAATGTTATATATAAAACTTACAGGTAAGTTAAAATAATAAAAAACTTAATAATAAATATACAGATGATTTAATTAACAACACTTTAAATCTTTTTATCTACTTATCAGTAAATAAATAGTTTTATTTATTTACTGACTACAAATTTTTACCTAAATATAAAATTAGAAACAAATTACTTTACTGGAGTAATTTGTTTCTAATTTTATATTTAGTTTATATTTACTGAAGTCTTCAGTAAATGATTTAACAGATCTTGTTAATAATAAATACTTATCAAAAAAGTTCAGCTAGATATATCAACCAAAATCATACAAAATCAATATCAGCATTACAAAAATCTATGTATAATAATGTTCAATAAAAATAACAGATCTTTTTTTCCATATGGAAGATTGAATGGTAGAGTAACAAAGAAATCCGCAAAAAGTTATCACTTTGTTAAGCGCTTAATAAAACGGGGGTATTTCTTAAAATCACTTAAAAGAAAACAAAAAACCCACCCTATATAAACTTTTTTTTTTAAATCAAAAAGTTATGCACATAACAAATAAATAGCTGCAGAACCTATTTTCACGTGATTCCAGATGAACTATTTTAATTTACAAGTATTTACACAAAATTGAATCATTTAAAAGAGAATAACTTTTTGAATTCAAGAGAAAACTGTCGGAATCACATATATAAATGTATTACGTTCTTTTCTGAAAAATAATACATCAATATATATTTGTATATAATTAATATTTATGGGTGGGTTTTTATTCTTCGACACCTACATAAAATCACTTCCTTCGTATTTTGCACGAATTTTTGGGGGTTGCTTGCTTTTGGTTTCCCATCCCGGAAAATCAAAATTAACCTAATTATATCAAACTTTCGTTCTTTTCTCATTTTTTCATTCAGCCCGTTTCTTATACTTAAAGTACTACTTATAGTATAACTTCAAGTTGGGGAGTGAACTTCCAATTAAATGCTCATCCGCGGTGCTCTTTTTTTAAGACTTTTTATAATAAAATAATCAGCACAAAAATCTTTATTTATAAAATGTTTAATGACAGTTTATTTGCTCTTAACCATAAACTAAAGTTTTCCAGTTCAGAATTCATTGTTCCGAACATCGATTTAAATTACTATAATTATAAAAAAAGTAAGACGCTCATTTCAAGGAGCAAGGCGAGCGCTTTCATGAAAGTATATTTAACTTTTTACGTCGCTCCCAAAGACAGTATAACGAAAACATAATGAGGAACTACATTTGAGGGCTACTTCGAGAGAGTGATTTACATTACAATTGTTAATTTAGAAAATATAAACATCGACTGCGTTTATCTGCTTCTTGTGCTGTTTTTGTTTTTACTTGATCATAATGACGAAAATGAAAAAAAATTGTTCTATTTTCACAAAAAAACAAGTTTTCTTTGTGCTGCTGTCGTGTAAGCAAATTTGTGTTCAATATAGTCATTTTTTTTACAAAAACAATTGACATTTAACACTTAGAAGCCAGGAACAAAAATTGTTTTAGATGTGTAATTACTTTTTTTTAATAATCATGTTTTTTAGCTTTTGATTTTTTTTTTTTTTTTTTTTTTTTTGCTGTGTTTATTTATTAATTTATTATTTTTTTTTGTTTTTTTAAAACTAATTTTTTGATTTTTTTATTGCTCGAAATAAGTATTTAAAGATATATTTATGATTTTTAAAGTATTAAAAATATTATAAATGAAAATTATTTTATTCATTAACTTAACTTTACTGTCTAAACTTTAAATTTTTGATGCTTTCATTTTTTTTTCAGTTTATATAGTGAACAAATTTTATTATTCTTAATACTTATGAAATTTGTTCAGGTACTTAATGATAAGTTTTCTTCTTGTCTTTGCAGTCAGTTTATTCTGTTTATATCTGTTTATAATTACACAGCAAAAAAAAAAATTATCTAATACTACTTTTTATAATTTCATTTTTTTTAAACTTACAGGTTTTTTTAGACATTTTTTAAGAGGTACTCATTGGTATGGAGTTACCGACATTTTTAGTTATCAAAATGCAAAATGAAAATATAACCATGGTTACCATTTCATACTAAAGTTTACAGAATTAAAATTTTTAAAATAAATTTAAATAATAAATAATAGTTTCTAAATAAAATTTATTTTTAAACATTTGTCAAACAACGAATATATCTCTAATAAATAGTCTCGTTTATCCAAATTAATTATTATTTAAAACATAATTCTAATATAATAAATAAAAACTCATAGCAATAAACAACATGCATAAAAGTAGAAAATTAAATCTTTTTGTTTAAATAAAAAATATCTTTTCGTTTAAATTAAAAATTAGGAAGAAAAAAATCAAAATATTTAAACAGCAAGCCATGTCTTCTTGTTTGTTCTATTCTTTTTTTTTTTTTGAAAGAATAGAACAAACAAAACAAGTTAGTTTTATTCTTTCAAAAAAATTCTTTGACTAATATCAGGTTTTTATATATATACATATACATATACATACAAACATAACAAAAATAATTATGCAGTAAATTTACAGGTAGATAACTATTAAACAGGTAACCTTTATTTTTCATCATGGCGATAATTTATTTTTTATTATTTTTATTTTACATTTGTTGTCGTAGTAAATAAATTGCTTTCACAAACACAAACAAGGTTTCTAAAAGAAGATAGTACTGATCTTATCATTAGAACCTTTTACAAACGTGTGTTTTTTTAAGGAACAACTACCCTCATGTTTTAAAACGACACAAATTGACTAACTTTTATTATTACTGGCGATCAAAAAAAGATATGTAAAATGGTTGCTTATTGCTATGGTATCAAATAAAAATTGGTCAAAATACCAAAAAGAAACTGGGTTTACGCTGTAAAAAAATAAGTAAGAATGATTAAATAATGTAACTTTGCAAAACTATTCTAAAATAGTAAAACTGTGAATGAACTTGATATTTTAGTAATTTTTTTTTTTGTAAAAAAGTAAATAGGGGAAATCAGGGCAACATGGCGAACGTTTTGAAAGCCCTGAGTTATTTCAAAACTATCAGTTGTGAAGCAATAATACTTTCTTGATATGTTTATGTTATTAAAATGATTCATTATCTACTTGAACTTTCAGTTTGCAAATATAACAATCTAAAATAAATATTAAAATAAAAACTTCATGAATTTGTCATCTGGTCACTTGACAAAGGCAAGATGACTTATTATGCAATTTTTGCCTCCAATTTTATAACATTTTAAATACTACCATTAACTCTAACTAAAGTAACACAAAATAAACACACGTCGCATAAAACTACTTCTAAACTAGGTAAATTTGAAGGACACCATCCATTATGTGAAACCAAAAGTGAGGAATTTATTTAGGCGCAAATAGTAAAACAATGTGTATAAATTTGCATTAATAGTATTTAAAAAAACCAATTAGTGTTTTAAAATACAAGATGCAAATTCAGTTTAGTTTTCACCCAAATTTTTGATTTTTTGTTGAAATGTTATATGAAAACTCATCTTGCCCTATTCGCTATGTTGCCTCGCTTTCTCCTACATACTCGATAATAATAAAATATTAAAAAAAAATTGAAAACTCAAAATCTAAAGACTTATTAGAAATTCAACATCATTCATATCATTACTTTTTATTAATTGGTTATACTCTGTTCCATGCAAAACAACAATAATTAAACATTCCTCTTAAATTGCGCGAACTTCATTTAAAAGATATAATAATTAAAAACCAACTAAGTATAAAATTTTAAGGAATTTGCGCAGTCGATAATTTATTCTGGCTTCCCTATATAAATTATCTGCAGTCAATAACTGTCAAAAAGTACCAAAACTATTGGCGTAATGTATTGAGTTCGACCATATGTCGATATTTTAAGTCTCAAAATATATTATTTTGGGTTGGTTCACTGTTTGAACCAACCCAAAATATTGACTATGCAAACATAAAATGTTTGCATAGTCAATATTTTGGGTTTATTGACTATGCAAATATAAAATGGGGTAGTGCGCAATCAAAAAAATGTCTAAAAATGTATAGGCTACAAAAACACGCTTGACGTATCATATACTTTAAACAAAAACGAGAACATGCAAAACCACTTGTGAAAAATACGAAAATGATGGGTATATTTGAAATAAAATTAATCGGAATCTAACTTTGTATAGATAATACTTTTGCCAGCAAACTTCAACAACAAGTTTGAAATAATTATAAATGAAAAGTGTAATCTAAAATCAAATAGCAAAAACAATGTTGCCCCCGAAATGAACTAAACTCTCAGAATTTTGTATATCTTATCGAGAACATAAAATATGGAATGACTTTTAATAGGAGAATAAATTTACGTTGAAGTCCTAAAATTTATTCAAGTTTTAAACGAAAAAACAGAAACTTTTAAAATTTGACTATAAAAAAAAAATTTCTTTTATCGTGTTCTATTGTTTTTTTTATAGTAAAATTTAATTTGGAAGTTTCGTGCAATTTGAAAACTAAATAATTTAATGCTTTATATTATATCGAAACTAAAAAGTATTAAAAATTGTTTTTTTTTTCTAAGGCATACATTCCATAAATGATGTATGAGATTTCTAACAATTTTTCACCCCTCCCCTTGTCAAACTCTGTTATTTTTCTGGCCAATTTCTCCTCCTTTCCTTATATATGATGTCAGTTTTCGTATCTCTTTCCCCTTCCCTGTTCTTCGTCATTTTTTAAAATTGATTTTTGAGCGATCTATAAATGCAATTAAGAAACGGTTTGAAGCATTAACTAAAGAAGTTATTCACAATTCAAAGATAGTTTTAAAGTTTTTCCTAATTGCTAGAGATGTTTAAAAATATTTAAAATTGTTTTTGCACCGTCATGCGGGTCACTCGTCGTTTAGAAATTTTATAAACCGCCTTACGGGTCACGCGTCACGAATGGGTTAAAAATGGTACAAGGGGCCATCCATAAAGGACGTCACCAATTTTAGCCAATTTTTGACCACCATCCCCCCCCCTTTGTCACAGGTTGACCTTTTTCCCTATACCCCCTTGAAAAAGACGTCATAAAATCCTGAACCCCCCCCCCCTTTTTTTAACTCTAAAAAAATTTATTTTATCTCGCAATGATGTTTGAATCTACTGCTACACCTTTGAAAAATAAAATTAAAAATATTCTCATACATTATCTTCATAAAAACACATGTTTACGTAGTTTTCCATGTTAATTAAACTAAAATAAAATATCTATAAAGTGACGTCCTTTTCTGACAACCTCCCCCCTCCCCTTGTCCTTTTTTTGTCTTTTTTAACTCGACCAGCTCCCCCCTCCCTATTTGGATGACGTCCTTTATGGATGGCCCCCTAAATAAATTGCGAACTGCGAACCGCGAACTTGTAAAATGCAAACTTTTTTGCGAACGATCGTTGTTAATAATGTAATGTTTTATAGCGGAATATTTTAATATATTTTAAGGACTTTTAAGAGAAAAAATTATTTAAAAATAAATAAAAAGAAATTGAGAGAAAATAGAAAAATACAATACAATTTTTTTTTAATTATTTAATAGACTCTCTGCCTAAACCAAACCCTCAGTCGATGTAGCAGCACTCCATTGCGAATCAGGCTATAAGATAGTCGATGTGGCAACACTTCGCGCATGATTTACAGTTAAAAACTAAAAATTTTATTTTAAATAAAGCTTTAAAATAAATAATTAAGAGTTGGAGAGTTTTTTTTATTATTATTTTTATGTTAACAATAATGGTCTTTAAAATATAAGGTTTTGGTTCGCATTTTACCGGTCCGCAGTTTGCGGTTCGCATTTTACCGACAACCTTTAAAAAATGAACAACAGTTGATTTTGTTTACAAGAGTTATTTTTGTTTACTTTGTTCTTTAAAACTTATTTTTGCGTTTAATGTCACGATTTAAACTGCCATTACAGTGGCGGAACTACTGGACGCAGGACCCTGCGTTGCGGGGGAAGGGGGGCCTACCAGCTATAGGGGGCCCTCATATAAATAAAGTTATACTCTCAATAATATTTATACTATAAAACACTTTCCGCAAAAAAAACATTCTTTTGCGGGGGAGGGGGGGGGCAAATTTTGAAGTTCCGCCACTGTGCCATTATAAACGACAATCATGACATGGTTGGTTAACGGCAATTTAATATATCCATACATTAAGCCACATAGTTTGTTTTAATGTTTTTTTATAAGTTTCAAAATTTAAAAAAGATTTTAAAACGTAAATTTTTCTTACATTAAAAACAGAATTTTAAAGATTTTTGAATTAAAATAGTTTTTTATATTTAAATTATAAAAAAGTATTCACTTATTTATATTGTTGTTATTCAACATAACTAAATTTGTTCAAAAAAGTTTTGGTTTTACTGTCACAGTACTTGCTAGCTGCAGTTTTGTTTACAAATGGCCTTAACGTAACATAACCAACATTAATCTCTTTGGCATTGAAAATGTTCGCGTAACTTTTGAAAATCAAAACTTGCGTACTCAAATTATTTTTTGTTTAAAAAACTTTAATTTTTATAACGATCGTTTAATAAAGTTTCATTCGCGGTTTTAGAAACATTTAAACGCGGTGTTTATTAGTCTAAACTTGAAACTGAATTTTTCTAAAAAAGATTAAACGTTTAGTTGGTTTTTATTTAATTCTTTCCAGCTTAAAAAGTAGTTTAATTTATTCCATTGTTTTTTTACTATATTTTCTAAATATTATAGTTTTCGGTAATTAAAATCACGGTTTAAAACTGCTACTTATGGAGAGAGAGAACAAAACTTTTTACAAAAAAATTGAAAACCATTTTAAAAAAAGTATTTTTACTTAAAATATTTGTTTCGATATTTATTAACTTTTTATATAAAAATTTTTGATCGTTTAAGTAAAATTTAAAGTCGGTTTAAAATTAAGTAAAAACGTCAGATGAAATATGAAATTTCGAACTAAAAATCTTCGAAGAAAAATTCTACTTAAACCATCGAATTTTTTTTTTGATGACGACGAATTTTTTTATTTTGTTGATCTCTTCAAGAAACAATGGCGAAAACCTTAAAAAGTTATTTTTTTGTAAACATTAATTTGTGTAAAAGGTGTATAAAAAGTGCAAATCTAATAAAAAAAGTTGTTTTATTCAAAATTCAATCAACTTAAAAACTTATGACTTTATCTTAAATACGATATTATTTGAAAAGAAATTGATAATAAAATAAAAAAATTTAACATTTTATTTTAATTTGCATATTTAGAATTTTTAATTTCATTCTTAAACATCACAAAACATAAAATAATTAATATAAATAAAATATTAAACAAAGATTTATTATTTATTAAAACAAATATTTATTAACAATATTATTTAAAAAATTATGAAAATATAATATTTAAAAAAAACAACAATAAATCATGTAACGTAATTTATAATTTTACAAGTATAATATTATTATTAATAATAATATATATGAAAATTTATATATTATAATAATATATTTAATAATTTATATCATAATTATAACTATTAATATATTTGAAAACGAATTATTTGTAAAATATTTTATTATTAAAAAACTTTTAAATATTAAATCTAATAAACTAGTAAAATTAATTTGTATATTTAAAAACGTATTTATTATAAAATAATACATTAAATATTTCAATAGTTATTTATAGTTATTGTTTTAATTTAATATATTTAAGGTATTAAATATTTTATCGTGTTGTAAAGTTTTTTAATTCATCGAGGTTATAAAAATATTTTCTACGGTACGTGATCCTAAACTTCTTGACATTCGAACAACGAATCCATTCATAAAATTCATTAATAAAATCAATGTCGTCGTGAAGTAAAAGTTTTAATTTTTCACAAAGATTAATCCACGGAAGAAAATTTTCTTCAAAATCTTTTTTTGTTATTAAATAATCTGGAAGCCATATCCACAACTCTTCAATCTTATCTTTCGGTTTCCATCCTTCGATATTAATTGGACGATATAAGGTGACATCGCGAACATTAGTTGAACATTGTATTAAAAGTTTTTTTTCTTCATCACTTAAAATATTTTTATTAACAATTAACAACGATAACTTTCTTCCAGATTTTACGTAATGATTTATGAAATAATTTTCGCAAGAAGTTAAGTAAGAAGTTTTTCCATTGTGAATCGAAATCAACCACCACTTTCGTTTATCAACCATTGATTTAATTTCATCATTAAATGATGATTTACTTTCATAAAAACATTCAATGAATAAATCACGGTCTTTAAAGTCATCACTTTCAGTTAGACGATCTAAAATAAGATTAAATATTAATTATAAAAATGAACAAATAATAAAAATAATAATCAAAACTATAACATTATATACATTATAATATTTTACATATTCATACATATAATTTTTATTAACTAATGATTGAATAAAAAACATACAACTTTTTATTTTTATTAAATAGACTATATTTTATACAATAATATTATATACATAAATTTATACTAAATTAAAATGATATAAAAAAATAATAAAAGTGTGAAACCTTTAGATAAAATAATTCATATGAAAAATAAATATATATAAAAATGTAATATAAAATATAATAAAAAAGACAATTTTTTAATTTTGTTAATTTATCATATTTCTAAAACAAAATAATTTAAATATAAGTTATAAATTAAGCATATTTAAAATAACATAACAAAAATTAGAACGGTTGTTCACACACATAAAAGATTCATTATCATGAGACATTTACACATCAAAATCAACATAATTTCATCATTAAAGCTACAAAATGTAATATATATAATATATAAAAACAAGCAACAAACATAAGATAAACCGATTGAATTTAAAAATTACAATAACATCACATCAAACGACATTTTGTTTTAAAAAGTAAAAATTAAATCCATGAAACAATCATTTCAAGGCAAACAAGAAAATAATTCCTCATTCACATTTGTTTCATGTAAATCATATTTCTCTGAAACTTTGAGCAAAAGAAACAGGTTTTTTCTAAAATATCAAACTTAGACGAACGATTAAAAATAAACGGGTAAAAATGCAATTAAATAATAGCTCAGTATGTTTTAAAATTAGTATGGCATAGGTACTTACATACCATTATCATACTGTACTAGTTTTTTTGCATACAAAAGCATGCCAAATATTTTTTAAAGTAAAAAATTTGTAAATCAATAAATTCTACGCGATGAAAATATATTTTTTGTAGCGTAGAGTTTTTGTGACGAAGGTCTTACCTTATACTTCATAAAAGAATTTTTTTCAAGGTTTATAAATATGCATTTTTTTTTTTGCACCACTAACATTTTGAAGGCAAGTTGATTTATTTTTAAACATATTTTCTAAATCTTAATTTATAATATTCTAAATCTATTTTCGATTTACCTTTCCATAAAAAAAAACTCACTCTTTTAAACTCAATTATCGCATTTCCAAGAGATTAAATATAAAAAAAGTTTGAACATTATAAAAACACGTATTTATTTGCTATATTATATTTAAAAAAATAAGCTTAAAGATAGAAATCAAAATATTATAAAAAATGTTACATAAAATTTAAAGGTTTACACATTTTAGCACCTTAATCTTGTATATTTATAATATAATTTAACTAATATATCAACAATAAAAAAATACTTATTATCATCAAATTTACACGAAAAACAGTCGTCGTAAGTTAAGGTTATATAACAATATAAATTTTGTTTTAAAACATAAACTTTTTTAATAAAAACAAATAAACGAATTTAAAAATGAAGAATACTTACTTACGAATTTTTAAAAGTATTTGTGACCAGTGTGAAGTTTAATAAACAATAGTAACAGAATAATTTCGTACTTTTTCCAAAAAAAACAAAACGTTTGGTTTTATATACATAAAACTCGATGATCGAACTTTATAAAAATCTTTTCACAAATTCGAACAAAAAATTTAAATCAACCGCTTAGTTTTATAGAATTATATCGTAACTATCGCAACCGTTTAAAATGAAAGTATTTGTGAGTTCACAAAAAAAAAAACGTTTAGATCACGTTTTAAGCTTGATAACACGTCGAATAATAAATTATACATTATTTTATACAGAAAATAAACTATTATTTCTATTAAGTATAATGATGTGAAATAAATAAAACGAAAAATAAAAGTAATAAAAAAAAATTTAGTTACTGTTATTTTTTCTGACGTTATAAACGTAATTTAAACTTAGCGTAATCTAAATATAACGTAATAATAAACCTGATGAAAAAACCACAAAAAAAAAAAAAAAAAAAATAGTGAAACGCATGTTTTTTAAACAGAGTTTACAATTTGTAAATTAATATTAGTATACATATTATTATATATTAGTTTGTAAATTAATATCAGTATACATATAAATAAACAATAAACCGAATAAAAATTAAATAATATAACTAATTTTATAAAAAATTTCTCATTATATAAACGTAACAAGACATTTGTCTTGTTATGTTTATATATATAAACTTTATATTATATAAGTATATTATATAAACTTTATATTATGTAATCTTATATTTATATCAGTTATAAACCATATCTTTCACAAAATAACTTTCTTTTGCCTAATTTTATTTTTGCTTAGAGACGTTTTTTTTTTTTTGTTAAACACGTGACAAACAAGAGATTGAGAAAAAAAATTTTTTTGCTTAAAAAGTATAAAAAATTCACTAATTTTAAAATAATAGTATTTTCTATAAAAGCTTTGATCTTCAAAAAAATAATTAAAATTAATTATTTTTTTGAAGATCAAAGCTTTTATAGAAAATTAAAACAATAAAAAAATGGATGTATTTATCCTTGTTCGACGGAGCATATACCACAAGAGCAGATCTTCTTGTTTCATTCTACTTAACTTTTTATTTTGACAACAATCATTCAAAAAACAAACCATCTAGTTAGGTTATCAGTAAAGCTAAATCTTTACTGAAGGCCTTACAATTCTGTTCAAAAGTATGATTTTGTCTTGCATCCTCTATAAACTCAAGTTGGATGAGAATTTATATCCAAATTAATTCATGGTCCATAAATTGCTTCACTAATTGAATTAATAAACTAACCTTATCCAATAAAATAACCTTTTGTCTTAATTGCTAAAAAAAATGAAATTAATAAATTTCAACTATTATACAAATTCATTGAGAATAATTTATCTGAACTATGATGCACTTGTGCTATCTTTTGCAAATGATGGTTTGTGATCAGATTCAAAATTTTATTTAAGACACACAAATTGAGATCTGGTCAAGGCAAACACAAGTTAATTTAAAAACAAAATTTCTTTACAAAGGTATTTATCTCTGCTTGAGGAAAACTACAAATAATAATAGTACTAATAAAAATAATAACTGCTTTTCTTTGAAAAGAATGATAATTTATAAATAATTTCATCAAATTGTTTTTTGGTGCATAAAAAAAAAGCCATAAAACTTGTAGATGAACAAAAAAGCGTTTTAAAAAAACCTAAAGTAAAAGTAAGCTAACTTAAAAACATCTAAAAAAATCTGTGCCTTGTGATTTTAAAATCAGAATAACTAGAAAATAACTTGGAAATTGAGTAATATTTTACACATTAAAAATTATTTATACAATATCAGACATACAATATCATTATTATGACAATATCAGAATAAATATATAGTGAAATTAAATCTATTCTATACTTATTTATAATATATTTTAGTAACATTATATTTGTTAGATCAGTAACCTTGTTTTATTTTTATTTTTTATAACTACTACAATTTAACTTTCTTGTAGCTTAGTAAACTGAAATGGTGAACTCTTAAACTGTGATTAATCTTATCAGTTTTAAATTAAATCTCAAATCAAATTTAGACAAAAGCAGATTTGCTTTTTATTTGAAATTTTTATTTACTTAGGTTTTTGTTTTATTGATTGTTGATATTAATTCCATATACATTATTGTACCAAAGACAATGTAGATTGAAACTGTGATTTAGCTTAAACCTCACCTATTTATGTGAATAGAAATCTAAAATACTATATTTACTATAACAAAATTTAGATGGTGTTAATCTAAATACTAGTAGTCTACTTTGAACTATGCTATTAGATACTGGGATAAAATCTTCTATTTTGCATAATTAAGTTCACCTGGCCACTGTTTTAATTCTAATTTCTACAAGTTTGATTGTAAACTACTTTGACTGTAAACTAGATAACTTAAGAACACCAAAATTAGTTTGTTTTAGCTGCAAAGAAGTAGAAAATAATTAATTTTTTGACCGCCTAATGAAAAGGAATATTTGCTTTAGTTAGTTTTTGGATTAAAGATGAACTATTTAAGTTAAATGTATCCAATCAATTACAAAGGCAAATATATACCATTTTCAAAAGAGTAATTATAGATCTGTCACAAAAGGAATTAAAATCTGGCTTACTTTGTGACATCATTTATCAGATCTGCAAACACATAAGCAAAGAAAATTTAAAAAAGATATTTTTGACCAAGACCTGGCTTATTTCATTTACTAGATAATGAAAGCAGATGCTGAATAAAAGAATATCAAAATTCAGCTTATAAAAAAGGGAAGCAAAACCGCCTACAAAAAGCAAAGAAGATGGACTGACAAACCTAGATTGATTCCAGATTGATTAATTAAATAAAGAAATAATTCCAAACAAAATTCCAAATGGTTTCAAAGATATGATTATTCAAACTTTGTCCTAAATAGTCTAGTTTAAGTTGTTACAAAGAACTGGAGAGGTTTTTCCATAACCAAAAAAAAAAAAACATGGTCAAATTAACTTAAATTTGTAAGTTATAAAACATTTATGAAACATGAACAATTATAAAATGAAAGGCAAAATAAGGTAGTACTTGTAAGTGCTTAATACACAGAAGTTGCTGTTTAATAATTTTTGGAAAATTTTCCTACTCAACCTAAATTTATTAGGACCTCCTCCCCCTATTTATTAATTTTTGCTCAAGGATGTGAAGTTCCAAAAAAGACTGCAGTTTAAAAGACACAAAAAGAGTACTTCTTTCTAGTTTTTAGTATCCAGGAGCTCTAAAAATATAAAAAAGCATATGGTCTTCTAATAAATTAAAATTTAAAAGTTTTTGAACCTTGAATCCTTAGGCATAATGGCAGCAAAGACTCTGTAACTTTAAGCTCAAAAACAATAAGTTTTAATTCATTAAATTTTATGAACTTTTTTCTTTTTTGTGGATCATAAGTCAACCAACATGTTTAAAGCTTCTGGACACCAGAGACCAGGACAAAATAGAAGTATAAAGAAAAAATAGAATATATTAAAATAAAAACCAACAGTTTTTTATTGACCAACGTTTGCCACTGGCCAATAGAGAAAAAAAAATTTATTATTCACTAAACTAATTTTGTCAAAACTTATTTAATATAGTAATAAAAATTCAATAAAATAACTAGAAACATTGAATAAAAAAGTCAAATTATGAATCTAAACTTCCTCAATAAAATTTATCTACTAACGATGTACATTTGCTCATATATACAATGCTCATACATACAATACAGTACATACATACATACAATGTATGTACGATACATACATACAGTATACATACATACATAGTATGTATACAGTATACATACATACATACAATACAATAAATACATACAATACAATAAATACATACATACATACAGTACATACATACATACAATACAATACACGCATACAAAACTCATACATACAATACAGCTTATACATACATTTGCTCATACATACAATGCCCTTTACTTCTGTTTCAGGAAAGTCCATTTTTACATAGATTCTGATAACTCCAACCAAATAATTCAAAAAAAAAAAAAAAAAAAATTGAGCATCTTTTACATTTGCACTTTTACAATTCAAGTAATCCTAGATAATATTTCAACAAATTTTCAAGATCGGATCAAACTTCTAAAGAAACAGTAAAACCAAGTCAGCATCTAAACTAAAGAAACAATTTGATATGGTCAAATGTGTTCCCGTTTCATTAATTTCAAGTTACTCTCAGGTCCGTAATACAATGAGGGGTGGATGGGAATTTTTATTAAGATGTAATAAATGAGAAGAGATAGGAAGGGAAGGAGGGGACAGGAGAAGGTAGTCTTAACTGGGAATTTTTTTTCTTCTAATTAGTGAGTTTATAGTTTTTATTTTTCAAGACCTTAAAAATAAACCAGTCTTAAAAATTAGCAAAAAACAGTAGAAATTTTTTGAGATTCAAGATAAAGATTCTAATATAAGTAAAATTTAATAAATAAGGCAAGCTTAATTAGCTTAGGATGGGAAAATTTTTAAGAAATTTTTAAACACCAACTTCTGTGTATTATATAGTAACTGTATGTTTTTATAAAATTTATTGTTGATTTTCTTGATAAGTGTTGCTTGTGTAGAAAGGCTGTTTTCTAAATTAAAACTAGTAAAAAAATCGACTACGCAACAAGTTGTCTCAGAGAAAAGTTGAAAGTAAACTTGAAAGTCTTTTGATGATATCAACCGAAAGTCCTGAAAAAGGATTCAAAGACGAGGTTCTTGAAAGTTTTGTCGAGAAGCTGAAAAAAAGAAATCCTAACATCAGAGTTAAACTATAATTAATATAATTAAAATATTTAATTTACCTCTGAGTTGTAATTAATATAAAAAACAAAACAGTGTGTCTAATTAATAAGGCAAACTGTTTTATCTTATGCGAGAATTTATATTAGTTTTTATCTTTTTAAAAGATGTTTTATACTTGACTTCTTAACCTAGGAAAGTTAACAAAAAAATAATTTAAAGTTGTTTATTTTCACTAACATTCATATTTAACATTAAAGATTATTTTAGGAGTATTAATGAAAAATTTTTTTCTTTTGTTTATAAATAAATAACAATCGAAATATGATTGTGTTTAAGCGTTATTAATTTAAAATATTAGTTGCTTTCTCGATTTGCTTGTGTATTTGTTTATTTGTGTATTGTGTGTTTGTTGATATATGATGTTAGTATATGAGGTCAAATGAGGTCAAATGGAATAGTTAAGGATTTTAATTATTTATTTTTTACGAAAAAAAAAATTTGTTGTAGAGAGTTATAGAGAATATTGAGTATTTGAATAAATAAAAATGAAAAAATAAAAAATTAAAGTTTTTTATAAAACTTTACTTGATTAAAAAAAAAAATATTCCATTCTACACCTACATACAGGGAAAATTAAATACACAATATACAAATAAAATATAATATATATATATATATATATATATATATATATATATATATATATATATATATATATATATATATATATATATATAATTATTACTTTGAAGTAGCAAATTTAAGAAATGAACAAAAGAATTAAAAAGTTTCATATTTATACAAATAAAAACAATAATACACAAACATACAAATAAAATAATATATATATATATGTATATATATATATATATATATATATATATATATATATATATATATATATATATATATATATATATATATAATATATATATATATATATATATACATTATTACTGTGAAGTAGCTAATATAAGAAATGAACATAATTAAAAAGTTTTACAATAAAAAAAAACTTTTTTAAGGAATTTATTTTTAATTTTATGTTTACTATAGAAACTTTTATATTTCTTTAAGACACAATTGTTGTTTAAAGTCAATATAATTTATAACAAAAAATTTAAACCATAAAAATTCTTTAAAAATTTAAATTGAGCATACAAAATACAAAATTACACAAATAAAAACTAGATAAAAAATAAAAATTTGAATAAAATTTGTAAACTACCTCTAAAACTGATAATGACTTTATTTTAGTAAAATTAATTTTAAGAAAAATAAATTTTGAAGGATTTATATATACAAGGCCATGCACAGGAATTAAGGGCCCCTTACTCAAAAAAAAAGACCTGATCAAATTTTTCAAAATGGCAAGATCAATTGTTTGTTCTTGTCCCATAGTTGAGCACAATAGATTCTTGATGAGCTTTAATTTACTGAATCGCTCACTTAAGGTCACTGGAATTTAAGCAATCATTACATTTCTTAAGAGTTCCTCAAGTTTCATTTCAGAAATTTTGTTTAATAAGTCAAATGGGGCAAGAGTTATTTGAGTTTTTATGCTATATTTTTCTATACAATGTTCTTATATCCGAAGATAAATTTGGCTTAGCATAGGAACAACCACAAATAGTCATTAAGACTAATCTAAAGTAGCGTCCGTTATTGACCAACATTTTTGCGTACCGAAGTACTACTCAAGCGCTGAGATGGCGGTAGCGGGATTTGAACTCGTATTGTTCAACAGTCCGGGTTTTCACTTTTCTTTTAATGCTCTAACCATCTGAGCTATCCCGCCACTGTATATTAACGAGGACTTTTCGCAAAAAACGATTGAACAACCAAGGAAACTTTGGGAAGAGGTGAAACAACTTCGAAGTGAAGGTAAAAACGCCATTTTCAAGATTTTAAAGACACAAGAGGTGTCTTTCCAAAACTTGCATAAACAGAAGATCTTCCAGACCAGGATTGGAGGCTGTCCATTATATACGTCCATTATATACGTTCATTATATAACAATTTTTCAGCAATATTTATTTAAATAAAAATTAAAAGCAACCTAAGGAGACAGAACAGCCAAAAGTTGCAACTTACAAAGTTTTAATTTGCTGTCCTTTCTATTTTGGTCTAGGTGATATTAATAACTTAAAAAGTTGCTCAAGTTCATTACAAAATCTGACATTTTTTTCTTTTCCAGCTTTAAAATTTCAACTTGCTTGATCGAGTATTTTTATTTTCACCTTTTCCCCTAATAATTTGGTAAGCAATGAATGACATGAATGAATTGGTATTTCAGCTTTTTTCCAAACTTCCTTGAGCTCACCAAGAACAAGTTTAAAAATATCTCTTGCAGAAGTGTTGTTTTTTGAATTTAAATGTAAATGAGAGTATCTACCTAACACATATTTTTTTGTTGGTAGGCCACTAAAGCTTGATAATTTATTGGTTTCAGGGTAACCAATTAAACAATCTTGATTATTTTTCTAACGTTCATTGTTATAATAAAATATTTTCTTATCCAATAAATTAGTTTTAAAATTATTTTTAAAATTTCAATTTTGCTAATTGATATAACAACCAACTTTTTTTAAATAAATTTATGAATTTTATATACACACATACAAAAGTTTATTTTGCAAACTATTTAATCATGCAACAATGTTTAGTGGTCAATTATCCTCGAAACTTAAATTTTGCATTTTATTTAAAGTATTAAGTTTTTTGAAGCATTTGAAGAATTTTTCAGTAAAAAAATATGCTAAAAAAATTCAACTTTATAATACAGCGACCTCTAGACATTACCAATTTTTTTGAAAATTTAGCCAAATGTTTATTTTACAACCTATACTACATACATACAAAGACATATTAAGAAATTAATTATTTTTTATTAATTAACGTCATTTTATGTTTAAATTAAATTTAAAGTTGAAAAAAAGGGTAAAAAACGCTACATTTTTAAGACGACGACCTCTAGATGATATTTTAAAATTTTTCAAAAATTTACAGACTTTTTTTTAGCTTATTATTTATCTTGTTGTGCTTGACAATTGTAATTTTTTAAAATGTAACTTGACAATTTTCGAAAAATTTTCAGTTATGAAACACTTATTGTCGGTTCTTATTAAAGCACAACACGATTTTTAAAAAGTAGGAATACAACTAGTTTTATTAAAATACTGAAGGTTAGCGAGTATGTAACACAGAACTGCAAACTGCCTAATTTTTTTTATTTTTAGCCTAACTAAATTAAAAAAAAAAAGTAACATTGTTGACGTCAACTTGTCTTGACCTCCACCTGTCAACAAATGTCAAAAAAATTCAGACCTTGATCCTTCCCCCTATTTTGTTGACAATTATAGACAGCCCCTTAACAGATCGTAAATAACTTATGCAACACTAAATTTATTTTTAAAAAAGAAGTATTAGATCTGGAGTTTTTTTTGCGACAATTTTCATTAAACTTTATGAACTATTTTATTATTACTTAACTTAATGGTCGTGAAATTAAAATGCTTATTAAAAATGCTATTTGAGATTAAAAAATACTGGGTATATTATTTACAACAAGTAAAATAATAAAAAAACCAAACAAATAAAACCATTTTAAATTAAAAACCATTTGATGATTTTTTTAGTGATGTTAAATTAATACTTTGCAGTAGCAAAATAAGAAACAAAGAAAACAATTGAATAGTTTTAACTTAAAAATTTCCTTGTTTAGGAATTCATTTTTATTTTTGTGTTGATTTTATTTTTTGTGACAATAAAAATTGTAATATTTCTTAAACACAGAATTATTAATTAAAGTCGATGTTGTTTAAAGTCGATGTTGTTTATAAAAAAAATTTTAAACCATAAAAATTGTTTAAAGATTTTAATTCAGCATACAAAATAAAAACACAATATTACATACAAATATTTATATTTATATTAAATACACAATATTTATACAAATAAAAACAATAATACACAATATAGAAATAATATATATATATATATATATATATATATATAGTGGTCGATTATCCTCGAAACTTAAACTTTGCAAATAAAAACAATAATACACAATATACAAATATATAATATATATATATATATATATATATATATATATATATATATATATATATATATATATATGAATATAATAAAATATAAATATATATATATATATATATATATATATATATATATATATATATATATATATATATATAATAAATAACTATATTTTCTATGAAATTTCTTGCAATTTTTTTGTTTTTGATAATCTTACAGAAAACTGGTCACTTCCTTCATATCTATATTTTATATATATATATATATATATATATATATATATATATATATATATATATATATATATATATATATATATATATATATATACAGTAAATTCCTGGTTATTCGAACTGAGACTTATTCGATGTTCTCAGTTATTGGATGCGAGTTTTGTTCTCCATGAGATTTTTTTAACAGACTCACGCACTCAGTTATTCGAAATATCAGTTATTCAAACTAAATTCTTGTCCCCCTTATATATATATATATATATATATATATATATATATATATATATATATATATATATATATATATATATATATATATATATATATATATATATATATATATATATATATATATATATATATAAAATATATATATATATATATATATATATATATATATATATATATATATAAGGGGGACAAGAATTTAGTTTGAATAACTGATATTTCGAATAACTGAGTGCGTGAGTCTGTTAAAAAAATCTCATGGAGAACAAAACTCGCATCCAATAACTGAGAACATCGAATAAGTCTCAGTTCGAATAACCAGGAATTTACTGTATATATATATATATATATATATATATATATATATATATATATATATATATATATATATATAAAAATATAGATATATATAGAAGGAAGTGACCAGTTTTCTGTAAGATTATCAAAAACAAAAAATTGCAAGAATTTTCATAGAAAATATAGTTATTTTTATAAATCATTAACAAACTATTAAAAATAATTTCTTCTAGGGCAAAATGAGTAATCAAAGCCAATTTGTTTTGGGGCCTAAATTATTTTACTATGATGCCAAAAATATATGAAAAGAATCCAGAAATAACATATAATAAAAAGAAGTCAGGTCAGGCATTTTAATAAAAAAGAAAAAGGTAATGTTGTGCAAAAAATAAGAAAGCACAAAGAAAATCAATGCTAAAAAAGATGAAATATCAGAATATGGTAAAAGAAGAACCGCAACATTACCAAAAAATAAAAATTTTGCTGTTATAATTAAGCAGTGTACACAAATTGGCTGGCCTTGTGACAAATCTGAAAAAAAAAACTGTTAAAACATGCCTAAACACATTTAGGAATAAAGGAGACAGAAATTAAGAAAAATATTCCTTTCTATTCCATTTTAGCAAAAAAAAAAAGAAAGAGATTATAGCTGCAGAAGATTTTATTCAAAGATTAAGGTAAATAAAAGAAGAGATTTGTTTTCTTTTATTGACCTTTTTCTACTAACGCTGCTGAAATTCAAATTAAAAAAAACTATGAGCAATAAAAAATAATTTAATACAATTTTTTTTTAGTAAAAATAACAAGCAATAACATAATAAGTTAACAAATAAAAAATCTTATTTGTTGATTTCAGTCATTTTTAATTCTAAATGCTGATGAAATTGTTGTTTAAAACCTGATATCCTAAATATAATATAAAGGTAAAATGATTAGTAAAAACACCTTCAACTTAATGTTAACTTAGTCCAGTGAAGAGCAACCCAATATTTTTTTATAATTTTCTTTTTATAGAGAATGTTATGTCTGCAGGCATAACTTTACATACTCTATTACATTATTCTGCACAGTTATGGCTTTTTAAAGATAAACAATAAAAAATGTCTTATAAGCACTAAAGATGTAGTGACGACAGTTAAGGCTATGACCAAAATATTATTTCTCAAGACCAAGACTAAAGACTTAAAGACCAATACCAAAAACAAGACTTTTCACAAGACCAAGATCATGACTTAAAATCTTAGATGTTCATCACAATAAGGACTCATGCTAACAACTGCATGTATACTATTTTAAATAACTTTCAAAAATTAAATTTTTTTTTTGAGAATTAGTCGCTGATAAAAATTATAAATTTAATTGAATAGAAATTTCTGGAACATTTGTTATACCCAGTGGGATAGTAAGGATCATTCCTGAAAATCAAAATAGATTTAGGTACAGTAACAGATTCAAAAGATTTTAGTGCAATTGAGAAAGAGAAAAGAGTTTTAATTATTATCCATTTTATAAAATCTTTTAGATTAGAGTAGAGCAATCAAGATCCATTGCATTGGGGAAATGATGGCTTTAGACATTTATCCATAAACAATTGTAGAAGATCTTGGTTTTAGAAAGTTAATTAAAGAAATGTGCCCAAATGATCAAATACCTAGTGGGAGTTATTGTAGTGAAAATGTTGTTCCTCAAATATATGAGCTATTTAACTCTATAGAGAATAATTTATCTGCTGCAAGTTATATATCCCTTACAACTAACATTTGGACAGCAAATAGTTCAAATGTTGCCATTATGATTATGACAGCTCACTGGCTCAATAATGAATTTTCCCAACAAAGAGCAGTACTCAGAGTTATGCATTTTCCAAAAAATCTAACAGGATAAAAGAAAAGTAAACATTTAAATTAAGGTTTTCTAAGTTTTGAAATTCCACACATTAAAATTCACATTTTTTTACACAATAATGCTGCCAATATTGTAGCTGGTGTTAAAGACACTAGTTTCAAGTCAATGCCATGTTTTACACATACAATACAGTTAAGTATACATGACTCAGTTTTGTCACAAAAATCTGTGAAATATATATTAGCTTGTTGCAGACGCTTGCCAACTCATTTTCACCATTCACCAACAGCAGCAGCAAAATTAGAAGCAATTCAGGAACGACTTGGTACCAATAAGCATAGGTTAGTTTGAGATGTTGCTACAAGATGGAATAATTCCTATGATATGATTGAAGGAATGGTTGATCAGAAAATTCCTTTGGCAACCTATACAACTAATCATGCTACTCAATCAATATTGAGTTTGTTCCAAAGGGTTTTGTTAGATAAAATTTTTTATATTTTAGAGCCATTCAAAACATTAACTGTTAATTTTAGCAAACAAGAAGCATATATGTCTGATTTTATTTCTTCGATTATGGCTCTGAATTTTTTAACCAAGCATTAAAGTGTGAGGCTTTTTTAAGTATAATTACTTTAGTTAATTAAATGAGTCAGTAGACAAAAGACTGGGTAAATTTTTGCATAACAAGTTTTATGTCTTTCCACTTTTAGCGACCCTAGATATAAATGAACATATCATAAGGAAGATGAGAATAAAATACAAAAATTGCATAAATGAGGAGATAAAAGAAATGCAACAACATAGTTTAGAAGTTGAATCAACTTATTGTGATTGTGATGAACCGACAAAAAGTAAAACAAATGAAGTAAAACCAGCTTATCCAAAATTCAAAGAATGTTTCCTTCTAATTCCCAAAATGAAAACAAATGATTATACCAAATTTGTAAATACTGAAAATAGCAAAGGATCAAAAAGATTAAACTCCAGTATACAAATGAAAAACAAGGAAATTAAAGTGTACTTAAAAGTGTACTCCCTCTTGTAATGGAAAAAAGAAACTTTTATGGTGGAAAAGTGTTGGAAACTCTTTAAAAAATTTGAAGAAAAGAACCTGAAAGTTTTTTTTTAGCACCACCTTCTGTAGAAAGTGAAAGGCTTTTTAGTACAGGTGGCAATATTTATGAACCTAATAGAAATAGACTATCACCAGAAAGTGGTGAAAAATTAATGTTTTTAGATTATAACTTATAAGCAACAAATTGAAATTGAGTTTTTGAGAATTCACTTAACTTTTTGATACTTTATTTCTTTATCAAATAGTTATTTGATTATGTGAATAAATTTTATGATTTATTTAATGTTGATTCTATTACATAGTATGATTATATAATAAAAACTCCATAAAGAATAGAAGCATTATTTTGAAACTCTACAATAAGATATTAAAGAGTTGAAGATATTATATATCATTATATTATATATCATTATATATATAGATATTATATGTCATTATTATATATTATTTTATGAAATATATAGATATTATATATCATTATATATATATATATATATATTTTTTTTAACATCTTCACTTCCAACAAGGCTGCAAGCAACCACTATAAGAGTTGGAAGTTACTGGAAGAGAAAAGACTAAATCTGTAGAGCAAGATAACGATTGACTGATGACTTAAAAGATTGCAAATTATATGAATCAGGAAAGCAAGATGAAGGAAGCGAATTCCAAAGAACTGATGTTCGAGGAAAAAAACTAGAAGAATAAGAGTTTTTGAAGCACTTAGGAACAGTCACAGAAAAAGGATGAGACTCAATTGAATGGCGAGTAACACGAGAATGAATTTTAGTAGATGGCACAAGGGACGCTAGCTCTTTAGAGCAGTGCCCATTATAGTATTTGTAGAAAAGAGAAAGAGAAGCAACATTACGACAATGTGACAAAGGTTGGAGATTGGCTGCCAGAGCAGGTCCAACTATGTTTACAATTCGTTTTTGCACCTTGTCTAAAAGAGAAAGAGCATCATTAGAAGATCCGCCCCAGATGTGGCAACAGTATTCCATACAGGGACGGATTTGAGATTTATAGAGATAGAGAATAGAATCTGGAGTAAGAAAGTGTCGAGCTCGATAAAGAGATGCAACCTTAGCAGATGCTAATTTTGCAATGGATTTGATATACGGTTTAAAAGAAAGATCAGAAGTAAGAGTTAATCCTAGAAGATGAATGGTAGATGACTCATCTAGTACATTACCATTCATAAATATAGGAAGATCTAAATTATTACGATAACGATTGGCCGAATAAAATTGAGTTTTATCTGAATTAAAGTTCACCAGCCACTGTGAGCCCCATGCTGTAGCAGAAGTGAGATCCTTTTCAAGCTCAGATACCCCCTCCAAGCAATCAGAGAGTGTAGGCTTCTTATCATGACAAGAGTAAATGGTAGTGTCGTCAGCGAATAATGCCACCTTAGATGTGAGAATATCTGGAAGATCGTTAATGTAAATTAAAAAGAGTATAGGGCCAAGGATTGAACCTTGAGGAACCCCTGAAGTTACAGGATGTGAAGAAGAGTGTTATCCATCAAGGACAACTTTTATACTACGATTGGAAAGAAAGGACTCAATAATCTTAAAGACGTTACCAGCTACACCATAAGAAGAAAGCTTATATAGATATATAGATAAGCTTATATAGATATATAGATATATATCATTGTTATACATTACATTATTATATATCATCAAGATATTATATATCATTATATATATAGAGTTGAAGTCTCGACAATAAGTTTTTATAGAGTTGAAGATATTATATATATATATATATATATATATATATATATATATATATATATATATATATATATATATATATATATATATATATATACTATATAGGTGAGTATATATATATATATATATATATATATATATATATATATATATATATATATATATATATATATATATATTTATATATATATATTTGAAGGTGTTATATATATGATAAATATATATGGAAAAACTGTAGATATATTTATCTGTTTTACCACAACAATGAACATCTCTTTATACAGACTCAAGTTCAAAAAAAATATCTTATTTATTGAAACATCTATTTGACATTTTAAATTTAAAAAATAGCGAAATATTTAAAATTTAACTCATTTTATTATTATTTTTTTCTATTTATGGTTAATATTAGTTAACACTATTAATCTTTGTTCATCTTTTGACACTTTTTTGTCTAACTCTAGGATCACATCAAAAAAGTTGGTCCGGTTAACAGAAAATTAGGACGGTCCAAATGATGGGTTGTTGTAGATAGCTGAATATATTCTTTTTTTTATTTACTCTTTATTTTATTTAACCTACAGACCTTGTGCCTATTATATGCACATGATGTTTAAATTAAATACATTAAGAATAAAATAACAAGATAAATTATTAAATTTTATATGTAAATTTAAATTATTTTACCATGGCTACCAGAAACGGTACAAATGAATTAAACAAAAAAGTCTAATCTAGGAAAACATATGACTTTTTATAATTATTTTTTTTTGCATGTCCATATATATATATATATATTTTTGCATGTCCATATATATATATATATTTTTGCATCTCCATATATATATATATATATATATATATATAAATATATATATATATATATATATATATATATATATATATATATATATATAAATATATATATATATATATATATATATATATATATATATATATATATATATATATATATATATATATATATATATGTATATATATATATATATATATATATATATATACATATATATATATATATATATATATATATATATATATATGTATATATATATATATATATATATATATATATATATATATATATATATATATATATATATAATATATATATATATATATATAATCTACTATAGCATATTTATATGCGCAATTGCATACTTTTTTTGCTAGCCTAAATTAAGTGAGCATTTTTAGATAACGATGAGTTAAAACAAAGACTAATGAATGAAAAGGTTGCTGAACAATACCAAACCCTCAGTCGATGTAGCAGCACTCCACTGCGAGTCAGGCTATTTTTCAGTTGATGTATGTACTGAAGCCCCCGGTAGCAGGCTATTTGACTCAGCAGTATAAGATATATATGTCATCATCATGCTGTATATAGATATATATATATATATATATATATATATATATATATAGTAATTATATATATATATATATATATATATATATATATATATATATATATATATATATATATATATATATATATATATATATATATATATATATATATATATATATATATATATATATATATATATATATATATATATATATATATATATATATATATATATATATATATATATATATATATATATATATATATATATATATATATATATATATATATATATATATATATATATATATATATATATATATATATATATATATATAAATTTCATCCAACAGCTGAAAATATCAAAGTATTTACAGTGCCATGTTGCTCATGGATGCTGTCCCTGTTTGTACATTTGGTGCGCATTTATTAATAGTAATGAGGCAATTGTTTGGGCTATAAAACAGTGTACTGTGTACTAGCTATGTATCAAGTCTTTATCAAATAAAAAAATTAATAAAGTAACTAAAAGTACAAAATACAAAAAACCACAGTCATCACTAAGTTCGCTGAACCTATCATTCAATAATACTTGTGGTCTTTAATGTAACTTTTTGTTGAGTCTTATCTCTTGCAAAGATTACCAGACCTACTTGCTCTTTGTGAGACTAATTTGATTTCAGCTGTCTCATCTTGTAATCTAAGTCTTAATGGTTATCTTTCTTTAATTCGTAAAGACTCCAATAGTTACATGCTTGGCCAGGCCATTTATATTTGTAAGAATTCACCCATTTGTCGGAAAAATAGGTTTTAATCCACAGACTACTTTTTTATGTACTTTCGTTTAGCACCACTTCACTCTATCACCTTTCTCTTTGTTCTATAACACTCTCTTTCATCTGAAGACTGTACTCTTCTTGATGTTATTTCTGATCATATTGACCAAGCCCTCTTTCTTTATCCATAAGCCAATATAGTTGTTGTTGGTGATTTTAATGTTTATCACACTGAATAACATTATAATAAAGACACTACAATCATTTTTATAATATTTATGATAACATATTATGTTCACAAAAAACATATTTTATGCATGTTTAACATAATTCATACTTTAAGAAAATATTTTGAAGAATTTATATATATATATATATATATATATATATATATATATATATATATATATATATATATATATATATATAGATATGTTTATACAAACTCTTAGTGAATTTTATATATATATATTTGTACAAACTCTTAGTGAATTTTTAAATTATCTTTTGTTTCCTAAAGAATAATATTTAATAAAAATAACACACACATGCATGCATAAAAAAATCTAAAAAAACCAAAACCACATAACCACCTTCAGCATTTATAAAGTGAACAATGCTCACACAATAAAATTTTTTTGTGTCATATTAGATAAAGAATAGTTATTTAAATCTTTTTTTAAAAAACTTGCCTAATAGGGTGGATCGATTTTCATAGCAAAAAAAAAAAAAAGTATAAAAATATTCCTGAGACATGAATCGATGTCTATTAATTATAAGATAAAAGTAAAAAAATTTTTTTTTGATTTTGATGAGATCTTGAGGTTTCTCTTTAGATTCTAAATCCTTGACGGATCCTAATATTTTTGATATTTTTTTTAAAACTATATCAACCTTGGACTCAAAAAAAGCAGAAAAAAATGTTTGTTTTATCAATAATAATTTTATTAAAAAAAATTTTTAGTAAAAAAAATATTTGCAAAAATATACCTCAAAACCCCCATTTTGGTGAAGATGGGGGTTTTTTAATGAAAAAACTACATTATTTTTTCTCTTTAGTTTTGTATTAAAACAAATATTATATTCAAAATAAGCGTATTATTCTGCTTCTTTTGAGTACCAGGTTGATATAGTTTAGAAGAAAAAAAATTTCAAAAATATTAGGATCCGTCAAAGATTTAGAATCCAAAAAAGAACTTCTAAAACTCATTTAAATTAAAAAAAAAAAGTAAGGTTCTTTTTTCATCAAAAGACATCGATTCGCAGCTCAGGCAAATCAAATTTCAAAAATTTTAAAAATTGATCCACCCTACTGCCTAACATTATAAAACATATCAAATGTAAAGTACTTTATAGTATTCAATACCTTCAAAAAATATAAAAAAGGTAAAATCTCTATATTATTCACATCATATTTAACACCTGAATGATTATCTAAATTAGGCTCACAATAATGCATCAATGTTTCAGAACTTACCCAAAATGGAGTACAAAAGTGAAGCTTTTTCACTGGAGTTTTTTGAAGGATTCAGGTTAACAAGAAACTTTATTAAATTATTTTGGTTTTTATTGGCTAATCCACAAATCATTGATAAGCAACTCTTCAGTTTCTTATTGGTCAGAATCTCATCACAACTTAAACAATTATATGCATATACTGATGCACAAAACATCATTATTGTTGAATTTACGAACTGATAATAACAATCGTGATCTGTTTCAATCCTTTCTATAAATCCAAAATAATTGCTTTCATTTTTATCAACGTCACTATAAAAACTTTGAACTTCATCTTCAGAAAAAAATATTTTATTTTCAACAAACAATTTATATGCAATTTTACAAATATTTAAAATATAATTTTTATTGGAACTTTCTTCCATTATCTCATAAATCAATTTATTGTTTTTAATTATGTGTTCTCGCAAAAAATATAAAAAAATATTTGCATACAAATCTGTCAATGTTAAGAAAGAATTTGAATCAATATTTTGTGAATCACTTATAGTTTTACACATTAAAGATAAATAAAACGGAACAGATGCCATGACTTTTGCAATTGGAGACTCCTTTAAAGTTGATTTTACAACTTCTTTTTTTTCTTCCACAACATGATTTTCTATATAATTATTTATTTTATTTTCATTAAACCCCATTATTTGAATGGTTAACTTATGGCTATGTTTTGTAGATATACTTTGGTATTGATCTATTGCATAAACTCTACCAGCAACTACATATTTGTATTTTGTAATTTCTGCGAAAGCATTAACAATTGGATAGTTACAAGTCAAACTTGGATTTAATAACTCATTGAAATATTTAAACTCATCTAATCCATCAATTATAAACAGTGTAGTATGACTACTCAATTTAAAGTCATTTACAATATCTTTGTAGAAAACATTTAGTAATTCATTAATATTAGAAATATTTGGATATTGATTGAGTCTCCTGCATTCCAAATAAAAAACAAGTTTAACATTTTTCCAAATTAAACCATTTGACCAATCAAGCAAACATTTTTTAAGCAACCATGTTTTCCCAATACCAGCTATTCCAGATATTAATATTACTGATTTTTCATTTGAAAATATTTCACTATATTTAATTGGTGTATAACTCATTTGGTTTTCAAAAAATAAATTTTGTTCAACACTAAAATCAAAAGTCTTATTTATCAGATTTCTCTTTTGATTTAATTTTGCAGATTCTTGTAATAGCGGTTGTAGTTCACCAATTTCTTGTAATAGCGGTTGTAGTTCACCAATTTCTTGTAATAGCGGTTGTAGTTCACCAATTTCTTGTAATAGCGGTTGTAGTTCACCAATTTCTTGTAATAGCGGTTGTAGTTCACCAATTTTTCCATAATACTTAAGATAAAAATTTTTAAGTTCAGCAGACAACCTTGCCAAATCTAAATAAAACAAAACAATTTCTATTAAAGCCATCATCATGATTTACTAATAATGATCATTATTACTATAACAACTGATTTATTATTAAATATTATATTGTATATGTTATACATACTTTTGTATAGACATATAAATATTTATAATAATATACTTTTTTTATGTAAATTTACCTCCCCAAGGCTAAGAAGGCTACTAAAAGCAAAGAGGCTTCTTGATTGTAAATATAAATCTCTCTTAACTCCATAACCCTGAAACACATATCTTGACGAACAAGACTGATATGCAGAGAAACAAGTTGAGTGCAGTACTACCAGGTACAGGCATTGCGATAAAGCGTCGGGCTATGTGAATTTTACGTCGTCCAAGAGCGATTTTGCGTGTAGCTAGGGCTATTTGCATCGAGCAAAAAAATTTTTGTTTGAGTATATTTAAAGATATTTTTGAGCGGAATTTTAATGAAGTAATTTACGATTATTTGAACATTTAATAAAGTATTTTAAAAACCGCATGCAGTTGAAACAAAAGTTTGAATTTAAAAAAATTAAATATGCTTATTATTTACAAGTAGAAAAAATTCAAAAATTAAAAAAAAAAGTTTAAATCTTTTAAGCTAACATTTAATTAAAATTATTCAGCAATAGCAAAGTTGTCGATAAAATTGAACAAAAATACTTTCTTTTAGTTTTAGATTTTAAACTTAAATAATTATTTTACGGGGGTTTGTTAGGTTTTAAAATTATTCCATAGATTTAAAAATATTTATTAACTGTTAGACGTATTTAAGAGTAATTTCGAGGAAACATTTTAAAAATTGGTGAGGGCAAATAAAAAAATAAAAAAGAATTAATATTAAAACGTATTCTACTTGATTCAATGAAAAAGTACAGTTATTAAAATTTTTGTAAAAAGTAACTCAAAAAAATTACTTAAATAATAACGATCGCTTTTATGTTAAAAGTTACCAAAACTCAACGAAGCGTGCTCAAGAAGAGCTGCTGAAAAATAGAACGTCAATAGTTTTTCGAATAATTTTTAAGAACAATTTATAAGAATAATTTTTTCGCTGAAATATTTCTTTTATACCTATAAATTTTTATTCTAACATTTTATTTTATTTTACTAGAAATAAAATTCTTTGTTAACATTAAAAATTATTCAAAACGTTCGTTCAAATTTTTTTATTAATACGAGTGATTGTGCTTATCAACCGCTTTTTGAAAATAAATAAAAATAAATAAATAAATATTATATAAAATCGCTTGTAAAAATATTAGCTATTGCACAGTTTTTAATCGTACAATATTAAAATTTCCAGTTTATTACCATCTAACTTTTAAAAAAAAAAATAATTATTTGAAAAACTTTAAATTACATATTTAAGAAAAAAAAAATCAAATATTAGCATATTTTATAATCTTTTTTAAATTTAAATTATAATGTTTTTTATTCGTTTAGTATGGACAAAACGTGACAAACGTCGAGAAAATAAACAAATGTTTTTACATTTTAAAAAACGAAACATTCCAAAACATTTTTAAAAAATAACATTTCTACATAAACGATTTAAAGTAGTTTTGCGGTAATTAAGTAAATTGGTGCAGTTAATGTCGATAAATATGAAAAGCAAATAAAAAGAATTTAATGACGTCAAAAATCACGTCGTGCTTAGGCGTCGCGCAGTTCTTATTCATCGCAAGGCCTGCAGGTACATAATGGAGATTGAACTCGGAACCTCCTGTTTATAAAGTAAGCACACTATCACTACACCACTACCACATACATACAAATTGACACAAAATTTCTGATAAATTTAATGAAAGTAACTTTTAGTGAAATGATTTTTATTGCTTCAAAATTAAAGAATTTTTTCAAACATTTTATTTAGAATCAACGTAGTTATATTTGACAATTTTTTATTTGTTACTCTGCCTGAAAAACTTTTACTCAAGTTTTATGTTATTACTTTTAACAAACTTTTTAAATTATGTTGATTCAAGTTTTCTGGAAAACACTTTAAAATTGAAATTTGTCTACTAAAATCTTTTTATTAACGGCTCTAACTCAACTTTTTTCTTTGCACAGTAGCATTGTTTATTAAGTTTCATTTTTAGGATTTAAGTGTTGAGAGAGGGATTAACCACTGTTAAAAAAAAAATAAAAAAAAAATTTGGTTTTAAAACAAAAACAAAAACAAATAAAGAAAAAAGCTAGCAGCTAGCTTAAGTCAATCATCTTTTTTTGATCGTTTTAATATATATATATATATATATATATATATATATATATATATATATATATATATATATATATATATATATATATATATATATATATATATATATATATATATATATAAATATAAATATATATATATATATATATATATATATATATATATATATATATATAAATATATATATATATATATATATATATATATATATATATATATATATATATAAATATATATATATATATATATATATATATTTTTTTTTTCATATATTTTTCAATTTTATAATTAAATTTGTTAAAATAAAAGTCTAAAAATTTCTTAACATAAAAAATGCGGTAAATAATATAAATTAAATTAATTTTTATGAATGTGATTTTTATTAGTAGTTGTTAAGATTGAAGAAACTTTAAACAAAAATTTTACTTTGAGTTAATGTTATTATATTTAACAAAAACTTTTTTATTTGCTATTATGTTTTACTTAAGCATAAAAAGTATGAACTACAATTGCAACATAAAGGACAGCAAAAAAGGTACAATATTGCAGTAATTCTGGTACTTGTCTCTTTCATCAGTTGGGGACAACTGGGTTAGGGTAAAGAAGTGTAGTACAGACACCAACTACACAATCATACACAATCTTAAAAAGAACTACTTCAACCTGATGCTCTAATTTATTGAAAAAGTAATTTATTTTTGAAGTTATAGTTCTATATGTAACTGTTGTTTTCCACTTAAATCTTTGTTAAACTATTTGGCGATATTGGCGATAAACTTTTAAGTAGCTAAAAAAGAAAAAAAAGAAAATATTATTAAGATATCAAGCCTCGAAAGTGTTTTAAATATACTTGTTGTTCCATTGCTTTTTAAGAATGTTTTTTTCATATTTCAGTATTATAGGTATATTTATTCAATTCTGTATATTTAATGAATTCTGCAAAAACAATTAATGTGTTTATTTTCATACTTTTGCTATGTTAATCTTTAGTTTATTAAGATAAACATTTTTTTTATATTTTAAAAAAACCAAGTCATTTCAGGAAACCATTACTAAATTCTCGATCTTAGGCATTTTGAAACAAAATTTGCACTCAATGTATTCTTATAAATAGCAATAGTGTGTGAAAACATTAAACAAAAAGAAAGGCACACCGTTCTAGAGACCAAATGATTTGATGTAAAATTACCCAGAACAGAGATTAATCAATTTAGCGCTTCAACAAAATTTATTTAATTTAAAATAAAAAACATTAGGATGCAAAAGATTTAGTTGGGATAAAAACAGATAAAAAAGTAAAATTTTTAAAAATACAACTGTCATGTTTTAGAAAGCAATGTAAGGTCAGTTCATTATGTTTCAGCTAATTTTTAAAAAAATGTTGTGGGACACTATTCTGTTTCTTATATATCCTCATCTGAATTATTAAGGTTATGCTTGAAACTTCAGACTTCTAAGTATAACAGTTTCGAAATTATAGCCTTATAAACATAACATAATGGTCCTTTTAAATTAAAAATGGTAAAAATAAATATTTTACAACATTTTTCTTTTTTAAAATCTTTTTATTATAATCTATCTTTATAATCTTTTTTAAATTAATTTCTGGTCATTAAAATTGTGTTTTTTACCAAACTTGTGCTGAATTTGAGAAAAATGACAACTCCTTAATTTTATAAAAAAAACTAAAACTCACTGAAAAATATATATTAAAAAGGTATAAAAAAATATTAATCACTGACAAAAAAAAAATTAAAAAAAAAAAAAAATTAAAAAAAAAAAAAAATTCCTATTCACGGATAGGGTTCTCATCCGCTATAAAATTCCAACTTTCAGTCATTTCAAGATGCTTGAAAATTTTTTTAAAAATATATATTTATATAAGATTAAAAGCTTATAATACCATCAGACCCAGTTTATAATACCATTGGATTTTTCAATTATTAATGGTTGAATGCATTATTAAAAACTAGAGCCAACTAACTAACTAACCTACCTATTGGCTTTTTTAAAAGCTGCAACTATATAAGTCATTTCATAACAAAAATAAAAATATTGTTGGTTGCCACCACCTTGATTTGGTTTTTATTGTTGGTTGCCACCATCTTGATTTGGTTTTTATATTGAAAAGGGACAGCAACTGTTTATTTTTTTCTTTATTTGATAATAAAAATTAAATTATATAATAAATTAAATAATAAATAAAATCTCACCATTTTGATAAGACAGATTAGAAGCCATAGTTTTGTATCTAAACAAATAAATTTGTTAAATAATTTTTGACAATCTTAAATCAAAAAATTACTTAAAGGTAATAAAAAGGATAAAAACATTTATTGTTTATTTTTATAAAATATTAAATTAATGGTGAACTTTAAAACTGTATATTTTGTACAAAATGTACAGTTTTACAGATCTTTTACAGATGTAAATGGTAAATTTTACCAGTATGCATAATTTCTATATTTCTTTATTGAAGTGTTATTAACAACTATGCGATCAAAAATGCATTAACAATTTATTACTTTATTTTTAATATTTAATATTTAATACTTTATTTTGAGTATTTAATATTTAATAATTTTAAAATACCAACTGTTTTTGAAGTTGATAGATGTTATTAAAAATCTTAACTTCACATTGTTTTATAATCATATTAATTTATCAAAATGGTTACATGAAAATTACAAATTAACAAACTGTAGTAAGTTAAAAAAATTAATTAAGTAAATTAAACAGAAATTGTGTATTAAGTAATTGAGTGCTTCTTGCGATCGGCCCAATATCAAAGTAAATGAATTGATGAAAATTGAGAAAGTAATCTTTAAAAAGAAATTGTTTTTGTTTTTATGATTGTTCAAAAATTTATAAAGCAATTAGAAGCAAGTTGTTGCATGGGCTTTAAAATCAATTCTTATAAAACCTTTTCTTAAGTTTAAATAACAGTTTTTTGTTTACAAAAAGAAATTGATGAATGTATATGTAATTACCTTACAATGAATTATCTTATGCACCAATCTAAATTTAAAATAAGAACTGTTTTTACCAATAACCATTTTAACAATTTTAATGCGTTTTCACAGTTTCATAAAGCGTATACTGGAAATTGAAAACTATTTATTTATCATCCAGTTTATAAAAGGTTTATTTAAAACATATTAATTATTTGATATACTCCATTTTATAAAAAATTTAAATAGTAAGTTCTTGAATAGCAAAAAAATGTTTTTTTCTTTTTCATTTTTCAAAAGAATAATTTAAAGTTTATGCTGGTTATATTACAGGGAATATATTTCATATAACTTATTAAAAGATCAATTACTAAAAACTAAAAAAAAGCTTAAATGTCACTTATTTTAGAAACAACAAACAAGTTGTCAATCTTACATTGAAAAGTTGATGAAACAACTGCTGCTTGATATTATTAATAATAATAATAATAATAAAAAAAGAGTAAAAAATTAAAGATTAATTTATTGTTGTTTTATAGTATGAGATTTTATTTTTATTTTATTTTTATTGTATTGATTGATTTTTTTCGCTTGAAAAACGCCCAGATTTTAGGCTTGAAGCAAAGACCATAGTTATATAATTTAATAATGATATTTAATAAAAATGGATAAAATTATTCTGATTAAAAAAAAATATATCATTTAATTTAGATTTAAAAAGCATATAATTTAATTCTGATTAAAAAAAATTATTTAATAATAGAATTAAAAATATTTTTAAAATTAAAGTTAATGCTTGGGTTTTTAATTAACTGTAAAATTAATTTGAAAATTTGTAAATATTGTTTAATTTAAAAATTTTATTTATACTTAAAAAAAAATTAGTTTATTTTTAGGGCAACTGCTTTTTCGATTTTTTGTTTTTTAATTTTTTATTTATTATTCCTAAATTTTTTTAAAATAAAAATCATTTTTACTTGCAAAGCTTGAATTAGAAATTTAAGAAATCATTTAAAAATATTTACATATTTTAATTCATTTATACAAATGTTGAGAAAAGAAATATATTTGCTTAAATCGAATATTTTTAAAAATGTATTATTAAATTTAATTAATTTATATTAAAAAAAGTATATAAAAATAAACATTCCCTATTAGTAATAGGGTCAAATGATTATATTTCAAACAATTTAATGGAAACTTTGTATTTCCATCTATGATTTTCCTAATTTTTATATATTGTTATGTGCATTATCTAAATAGGTTAAATTTGAAATTTGACACTTCCAAGTACAACGGTCAAAAGTACAACGGTAATTTTAGAGCTTTAGAGCTGTATAACTATTTACTCAATTTCAACAAGTGTCTCATTTTTTCTAAAACTTTTTTCTGGATAGTTTTCTATTGAAAAATTGCTTTTTATTAACTTGTATTAAATTAGAAAAAAATTTATGACCTCCTCAACTGTGGAAAAAATCCTAAAACTGCTAGAATATGCTAAAATGACTAACTACTTGTAACAATTTTCTATTCATCCACAAATCTTTACAGATTTCTATTCATCCATAAATATTTACATGAGTTTTCTGATTAGCTACTATTGTCTGCAATAAATGGGCAAAATATAGGCAGCTTGTTGCAGTTTAGAACTCAAATAAATCTAAAAGTCAAATTTTTAGACATTTTGAGATGCTGGTAAACCTTTTTAACACTTTGTTTTGATGTAATATTACCAGAATATAAGCATATAACTTGTGAAATTTACACCAAAAATGCCAGCATTTTTAAATAACCCTATTTTTCAATTATCAACGGTTGAATGCATTAGAAACCCCTCCAACCTGCCAATCAGCCAATGTGAAAGGTACAACTAATTTTAAGTAATTTTTTAACAAAAAGAAATATATGGTTGGTTGCCCTCTCCTTGATCTGGTCTTTATAGTAGATAGGGGCTCAAATAAAGAGTTCAATAACTTTTTAAGTACCTTCATTATTGTTAAAATGAAGGACTCTAAATTAATTTAGATAATTAGATACTTAATATATAAATATCTAAATTAATTTTAAATTAAAAGCGTTATCTCTTTATATATTATTTTCATTTAGGTGATCAATGGTCTGTATGTTGTTTGGACACAACAACCTACACCCCCTAAGCTAAGAGTGAGTGGGGGAGGGGAGGGAAGTTGGGGTGGCAACAATTAATGGGGAGAGGGAAGCAAGTATAATATCAAAATAATGCACATAACAATATGTAAAAACTAGGAAAATCAGAGATCGTAACTCCAGGCTATTGACTGAAATATAATGATTTGACCCATTAATGAAAAACAAGTATAAATAATATTTAAAAATAATATTCAACTTGTTTTGTAAATACTTTTTAACTTGTTTTGCGGTATAACATTTTATTGCAGCGAATTAAAATAATAATGCCTTTATAATATATAAAAACAAAAACAATTTTATGACATCAAAATCACAATAGGCTAATGCATTCAGCATTTTTTTATCTAAAACAAGGCCTATATATATATATATATATATATATATATATATATATATATATATATATATATATATATATATATATATATATATATATATATATATATATATATATATATATATATATATATATATATATATATATATATATATATATTTATATATATATTTATATATATATATATAAACATTCTTGGTTTGCATGTGTAATAATTTCAAATTTTTGTTGAAGACATTGTATGCATTATTTAGAATTATTGTTATATGCAGGTGCTGTTTTAAGGATGGCCCAATTCTTTATAAAATCATCAATGTTTATATCTTTAATTTCCCATATATATTTTGACAGCATGGTGTCTTTTGAATACATTTTATTTTTAATGATTGCTTATGATTGGGAAAACGTTTTTTTCATTCACCCTCTGTTATGCCAATATATTAAGCCACATTCTTAGAAGAAACAATACATTTATATACCACATTTTTAGATAAACAACTTCCACTTGTTGGACCATGGTATTTTTGTTTACAATTACAATTTTCTGTACATTTTTCTTTAGGATTTCTTTTTTGTTTAACAAAGAATTATTGTGACCTTTTATTATTCTTTCCATATTTTTTGTGCAACTGTAGCTAACTTTAATTGTTTTTCGATTAAAAATTTTATGTAATTTATTAGAGGGCGGAAAATGCTTATCGACTAATTTTAAAAACACTTTACCTATGTTAGTGGAAACATTTTTGCTATATGGGGGTTGAACCAAATTACATTTTTAGTTCTATATCGCTTTTTTGTACGCTTTTTTTCAGGGCCAAATTTTAGTTCAAAATCTTCAAAACCACTTTTTTTAAGGGCATCTTCAAATACTTGTTTAGAGGAATTGAATATTTTTTCATTAGAGGAGTTTTGGTTTAGCCTGTTATTAATTGAAATCGGAATTTGTTTTAGAATTTGGGGTGAATGATTTGAATTAATATTAATATACAATAATTCATCGTTTGGTTTTTTAAAAGGCTTACATGAATTTTCAGGGAAGTTAAATGTGACGTTAAGAAAGTTCAGGATATTTAAATTTATGTTTATTTCGATTTGAAAGCCAATATTTTTAAAATTTTTTATATCTTTTTTAATTTTACTGAGCTGTGGACCAGATTTTTATGCATAACTATTAAACCATCGTTGCGATAAAGGCATAAATCATTTATATTGATTATTTTACTTAATAAATCTAATATATATATAGTCCAACAAATTCACAAAATTCTGCTCCATTATAACTGCCCATTGTTACCTCAAAGCAGTCATGTATGTTTTTCTTTTTCCATGTTTCCTTATTAAAATAAAGTAAGGCTTTTCTACAATGTTTTATTATGCAGATTGTTTCTTCAGGAATAACTGTGTGGCTTTTTGTAAATTCAATTGTTTTATCTAAATTATCTGCAGTTATTGAGAGGTATAAATCATTAATGTCAAATTGATAATTATGGATTTAAAACAAAATATACCCCACCTTTTATACCTGATTTGGAAATTTTTTAAAATTATCTATTGCACTTAATAAAAAAATAAAGTTTCGCCCTATAAAAAATAAATAAAAGTCCTTTCAATAATAATATTATTATTATAATATTATTTTGATACACACACATTTTAGATTAATGGAGGTGTGGTAAAATAACTGAAAAACTTTAAATTTTCTTATAACCTTAATATTATGTATTTTAACTTATTACTTTATTTAATAAAAATTATATTGTTAATAAAATGGTTTATTTTAAATATAAAGTTGAACTTTTGAATTATTTTTTTGATAAAAACACCATTTTTAACCCCCCTAATAGATTATAATTACCACGTGGCAACTTTTAATCTTAGGTTTGCATTTGTTTTTTAATACTTGTTATTTAAAATACAAAACAAATTCTTTCAAACCAAACCTTTTTCTTCAAAAGCGTTTTACTTTGTATTTTAGAAAGAAAAAAAAAAGATTAAATTATATAAAAAAAAAAAAAAAAAAGGGATGGTAGGAATTGAACCTGGACCTCCAGCTTCAGAGCGTTGGGTACTAACCACTCGGCTAGGCAAACTTATTCACTCACAAAAATTAAGTCTTTGTGAGTGAATAAGTAAAAAAATTCTTTGTGAGTAAATAACTTATTCATATGTTATTTTAGGGGTTCCTAAAGGCTCTAAATTTGGTCTTATATTCTTTTCAATTTACATTAACGATCTTCCAGATAATTTTATATCTAAAGTGACATTGCTGGCTGATGATAATAATTTTTATTCTTGTCTTGATAAGAAGCCAACACTCTCTGATTGCTTGGAAAAGGGATTTGACCTTAAAAAGGATCTCACTTTTACTAAAACATGGGACTTACAGTGGCTGTTGAATTTTAATTCAGATAAACACAATTTTTCCAGCTAATCGTTATCACAATACTTTAGATCTATTTATAAACTGCAATGCACTCAATGAGTTATCAACCCTTCAGATCAGTTATCAACCCTTCATTAACTCTCACTTCAGATCTTTCTTGGAACGTATATCAGAACAATTGCAATTCTGCTAAGGTTGCTTCTCTTCATCATGCCAGACACACACTTACTCCAGATTAAATATATATATATATATATATATATATATATATATATATATATATATATATATATATATATATATATATATATATATATATATATATATATATATATATACATATATATTTTGAAACAACTTCGCTTCTAACAAAGCTTTTTTTTCCATTAACTTTCAACACCACTAAGTAGTGTTGGAAGTTAATGGAAAAGAAAAGATGAAGATTGTAGAGTAAGATAACGATTGACAGACGACTTAAAAGATTGCAAATTATATGAATAAGGAAAGCAAGATGATGGAAGCGAATTCCAAAGAACTGATGTTCGAGGAAAAAAACTAGACAAATAAGAGTTTTTGGAGCACTTAGGAACAGTAACAGAAAAAAAATGAGACTTATCTGAATGATGAGTGACAGGAGAGTGAATTTTAGTAGATGGCACAAGAGACGTTAGCTCATTAGAGTAGTGCCCATTATATTATTTGTAGAAAAGAAAAAAAGAAGCATCATTATGACGATGTGATAATGGCTGAAGGTTGGCTGCAAAAGCAGGTCCAACTATGTTTACAATGTGTTTTTGCATCTTGTCTAAAAGAGAAAGGGCATCATTAGAAGATCCGCCCCAGATATGGCAACAATATTCCATACAAGGCCAGATTTGAGATTTATTGAGATAGAGAATATAACCAGGAGTAAGAAAGTGTCAAGCTCAATAAAGAGATGCAACTTTAAAAGATGCTAATTTTGCAATGGATTTGATATATGGTTTCCAAGAAAGATCAGAAGTAAGAGTTAATCCTAGAAGATAAAGGGTTGATGACTCATCAAGTTCATTACTGTTCATAAATATAGGAAGGTCTTAATTATTGCGATAACGATTGGCTGAAAAAAATTGAATTTTATCTGAATTAAAGTTCACCAGCCATGCTGTAGCAAAAGTGAGATCCGTTTCAAGCTCAAATGCTCCCTCCAAGCAATCAGAGAGAGTTGGCTTCTTTTCATTGCAAGAATAAATGGTACTATCATCAGCGAACAATGCTACTCTAGATGTCAGAATATCTGAAAGATCATTAATGTAAATGAAAAAGAGTATAGGGCCAAACAAAATACCTTGAGGAACTCCTGAGGTTACAAAATAAGAAGAAGAGTGCTGTCCATCAAGCACAAATTTTATACTACAATTGGAAAGGAAGGATTTAATAATCGCAAAGATGGTTCCAAAAACACTGTAAAAAAAAAGTTTATGAAGAAGACCAGCAGGCCAAACTTTATCAAACACTTTAAAAATATCAAGAGGAATGACCTCTCCACTTTTATCTAACGCACGATAAAACCTATTGGTTTATTACTGTTAGCTATTCAACGAGAAGTCTAAATCCATACTGATGATCAGGAAGTACGTTATTAGATTCAAGATGAGATTAAATGTTTGTTAAATAAAGATTCAAAAACATTGCTTGGAATAGGAAGAAGACTAATGGGACAGTAGTTAGATGAATCAAATCACTCTTTAGAATTTTAAAAAATAGGGATAACAGATGCTGCTTTCCAGCAGGCCGGAAAACAAGACTCAGATAAGCACTTGTTGAATAGTTTTGAAAGGATAGACGACAGCTCCGAAAAACACTTCTGCAAGATAACTGTCTGGGCCACAAGCTGTAGAAGAATCTAAGCAGGAAATGGATGCCAAATCCATGCCAGCCTGAACACAAAGTTATGCAAGAAGCACATATGTCAACATGAAGACAAAAGAAATCTATCCAAAGACAAAAGAAATCTATCCAAAGAAAATCACAGAAAGAGTTCTAGTCAGCTTTAAGATAGTTGTATGATATACAATGATAGGGAAACTCTGATGATAAAGAAGAATGACATAAAGGTTTAAAGAAATCAAACTGTGATCAGAAGCACCTAAGAGTGAATGTTGAGAAACTGAGCACTGACTAAGTTCAGAAAAAACAAATAAGTCTAGTTGAGAATGTAAATGATTGTCTGGAAGGGTTGTATGGAAAACGAGTCGGAAAGTTGACTATTTAAGTTAGGGATTGAGAAAGTCAAATGCTGTGGGCTTTAATGCCTGCAGAGTCACTGACATTAGAGCCAAGCCATTCAGAGTGATGAACATTAAAGTCACCGACAACAACAATATTGGCTGATGGATAATGAGAGAGGGCTTGGTCAATATGATCAGAAATAACATCAAAAAGAGTGCAGTCTTGAGATGAAGGAGAGCAATAAAGAACAAAGAGAAAGGTGATAGAGTGAAGTGGTGCTAAACGAAAGCACATAAAAAAGTAGTCTGTGGATTCAAACCTAGTTTGCCAACAAATGGGTGAATTCTTATAAATGTAAATGCCAAGGCCAAGCATGAGATTATTGGAGTCTTTATGAATTAAAATTAAATAACCATCAACACTAAGATCGTAAGATTAGACAGCTGAACTCAAATTAGTAAAAATACAGTAAAAATGTAATATATATATATATATATATATATATATATATATATATATATATATATATATATATATACATTATATATATATATATATATTTATATTTATATATATATATATAATACGTTTTAAATTACGTATGAAAAAAAGTTTATCAAAGCTTATCTTTTAAGGCGTTATTAAAGTAATGCAAAACGTTTTTAAATTAAGTAACAAATTACTACTAATGATTATATATATATATATATATATATATATATATATATATATATATATATATATATATATATATATATATATATATATATATATATATATATATATATATATATATATATTATATATATATATATATAAAAGTGGTTTCTTAATGTCCATGCCGTAATATTATGCTAAATAAAAGTGGTTCCCAAATGCCCATATTTCCTTCATATATTTCCTTCTTGTTCATCAGTAATTATTTGTCTACTTACTACTCACAAAATTTGTTACTACATAGTTACAGAGTTTTTGTTCACTTTAATTTTAAATACAAATAAGGAAGTTATCTCAGTGCAAAAATAATTATCAAAGTAAATATTTACTCACGAAAAGAAAGAAAATTATACATTTAATGAATCAATAATGAAAAAATATATTTGATGAATGGTTATTAAAAATGATAACAAAAGATCAATGCTCAATGAAGGTGGTATGATAATTGGAAAAGCAGCACCATGCTTTTCCAACTATTATACAAAAAGTGAATATTAGTAAACACATTTTTAAAATTTTGTATTTATTTAGTATGATTTAAATATTCTTAAACTTGAATAATAACATTTTGTAATGTTTAATAATAGTAATTTTATTATAAAATGCAAGCTTTATAAAAATCTGTCAAACTGTTAATAAAAAACCATTAAACAGCAGCCAATCGTGTGATGAAATATATTTCTCTAATTTGCTTATTTTATGATTATATGCGAATATATTATTGTTTGTATTTAGGTTACAGATTTCAAGAATATTTATTTATAAACTACAAATCATTTTTTATTTTCGGCAACTCACAATTTATCTTGGTAATAATTTATTTTTTTATTATGCTATATGTTATTACTTTTGCTTTAATACTATAAAATAAAATATTATATGTTCTAATTAAATCATAGGCATTGTTTTTAAAAAATAAAATATTATATGTTCTAATTAAATCATAGGCATTGTTTTTAAAGAAACAAATGTAAAGAATCAAAAAACTATAACGCTTTACATTTGTTTATTTAAAAGTCCATATAAGTATATGGTCTTAATCATATTAATTTTTTATTAGTATTATGCGATGTTAGTTTTTTTATATCATATAAAACAATGAAAGAAGGTTTCCAAAAATTTATAATTATCTTTCGTTAGTTTTTCAGGATATAATTATTGGTTTGAAAAAAGTAAAAAGTGGTGCCACTAAGAGAAGAGAAAAAAAAGCAGCCAGGGAGGAAATCACAAAGTACCCCAAACTAACACATTTTTTGAAACCAGCAATTCAGCCTGGAAGTGTTTCGATACCAACAGAAACTACGATACCAACAGAAACTAGAGTCAGGTTTATTTTAGGTTGATATGCGAGTCTACATCAAATGGCATAACAATTCCGCCTATTTTTCTCAGTGATGATCCTTCTAAGTTGCCTGATAACGTTTCCGACGCATAATGGTGTGACATTGTTTAACGGGGTTTCAAAAAAATTGAATTGATTTTCCATACAGTTTAAAAAGAAGACGATTTTCAATAAATTATCATAATCGCAAGATGAAGAATGGAGAAATCTTTGAAAGGACATGGCTCATATATTCTTTGCAATAGCAATAAAGTGTTTTGTTTTGTTGCAAACTTTTTGGAATAAGCTCTTCAACATTCCGGCAATGAATGAACACTAGGGAAGGCTTACCAAAAAAATTTAAAGAACACGAAACATGCAGTGCATATTTTAAGTGCTTTGATCTATGGATGACTTTATGAAAAGGTTAACTGATATTCCTTTTAATTTAATGTTTTGTTACTTTTTTTATTCTCATTTAATTTTTTCCACTCAATTTCGGTAATGCGATATATAGCAAATCAAGCTACAGTAGACGAGCGACAACAAAAGTTGCTTCATAAAGAGCGGACATTTTGGCAAGCTGTGTTAGAAAGAATACTTGACATTACCTTATTTTTTTCTGCAAGAAATCTTGCATTCCGTGGTTCAGACACAACCATAGGTTCAAAGAGCAGTACGATACCATTCTCAATGTTTCTTTCTTGGGGTGTTTAAATTACTGGCTAAGTACGATACCATTCTCAATGAGCTTATGCAAAGAATTCAGGACAAAGAAATCAAGGAGCACTATTTGAGCAATGACATATAGAACAAGTTGATTAGACTTTTAGCCAAGAAGATTAAATCCAAAAACCTATCTAGGGTAAAAAAGGCAAAGTACTATTCCATTATTTTAGATTGTTACCCAGACATTTCGCACAAAGAACAAATAAGCATTATTCTGCGATCAGTAACATCTACTCTTGGAATAAGTATCGACATTTCTGAAAATTTCTTTGGATATCTCACAGTAAATGAAACCACTGGAAAAGGGCTTTTTGATGCATTTTTAATTTAGGCAAAAGATTGGGATTTAAATATTTTAGACAGTCGAGGTCAATCTGACGATAATGGTGCTAATATGAAAGGAAAAAGGTAGAAGGTGTTCAAGCAAGGTTTCTGGAAATGAATCCTAAGGCCTTAATCCTATGTTCCTTGTAAAGAATCCTATGTTCCTTGTGTAAACCATTCACTCAATCTTGTTATTGTTGATGGTGCACTGTCATCTATCAGTGCAATTTCTTTTTTTAGTGTTCTTTCAAGGTTATATACACTCTTTTCATCGTCTCCTCCTCGATGGGAAATTTTAAAACCCTGCACTGCAACTTCTGTCAAACCACAATCATATACCAGATGGGAAAGTAAAATAAACTGTGTTAAACCACTTTGCTATTATTTAAAAGAAATCTTAGAGGAACTTGAAAGATTAGAAGAACATGCCTTAGAAAAGAGAGATAGGGCAACAGCCACAGAAGTGCAAACGCTGACAGAATATATTAGAACATGCCCTTTCTTATTATCAATCATTAATTAGTATGTTTTATTTCAAATCAACAAATTAAGCTGCTTCAGTCTCTTGCAGTATCTCTCAACATCTTAGCTTGTGAAATAAAGGCAACAAATTCATTTCTTTATGAGTCTCGTGAAAATCGATTTTCTGACGCATGTATTAAGGCGTCAGAAATCGCAGAATTATTGGACATTGAAAGGGTTTTTCCAATAGTGCGTTCACGAAAAAAAAAATCAATTTACTCATACGAGTGCGTTAATCACACTTGGCAACCTGAACTCAGTATAAAGCAGATTTTTTTTTGCCACTAATTGATATGTCAATTGCATCAGTAAAAGAGCGTTTTGAACAGATCAGCATTGTCACAAAGCTTTTTGACTTTCTTTACCAATCCGAGAGTCTCATCAAAGCTTTCCATTAAAATTCTCTGTCTGTTGCATATTGCAAAAGTTTGTTGCATATTGCTGTATTATATCATTAAGCTTTATATTGCAAAAGTTTGAAAATAAAGCTTAATGATATAGATTCAGAGGATTTAGAAATAGAGTTAAAATCATTTGTCATTCTTATAAAGGAGGAAAAAAATGTTTTTTTTAAATCTGCACATGATTTTCTAACCTACATCTACAGAAAAGAGTTGAAAAAAATCTCGATATAGTTATTGCGTTACGAATCATTCTTACTTTACCAGTCATTGTTGCAAGTGCAGAACAGAGCTTCAGGAAGTTAAAACTAATTAAAACATAGGTTCATATAAACAATCTTGCTTAATTATACATAAATACATGTAGCTATATTTCATTGTATCTTTAAATAGGTCAACAATGGTCGATGAACATTTGTCTTCCTTAGCAATGGTGTCAATTGAAATTGAAATTGCAAGAAAATTTACAATTAAATTATGAAGGCATAATAAACGAGTTTGCAAGCATGAAAACACAACGCAAACCCTTTTTTTGATGATTTGCGACTTGTATTATCTGCATAATACATTTACATTAGTTAAAGAAACTCTAGACTAGTAAACTATGTATCAATTTAACAATTATAAAAAATGTCTAATTGAATTTACGCGTTAATTTGATTGTTTTTAGTCTTATGAACAGGGATGTTAAAAAATGTTAAGTAGCCAGATGTTTCGAAGTAATCTGTAAATTTTATTCACTTTATAAAAAAAAAAATAAAAAAAAATTAGGGCCCTAATGACAAGTTTTTTTGGGGGGGGCCCTAGACCCACTTGGCACGGCACTATATATATATATATACATATATATATATATATATATATATATATATATATATATATATATATATATATATATACATATATATATATATATATATATATATATATTATACATATATATATTATATTTATATATTATATATATATATATATATATATATATATATATATATATATATATATATATATATATATATATATATATATATATATATATATATATATATAAATATATATATATATATATATATATATATATATATATATATATTGGGGGGGGCCCTAGACCCACTTAACACGGCACTATATATATATATATATATATATATATATATATATATATATATATATATATATATATATATATATATATATATATATATATATATATATGTGTGTGTATATATATATATATATATATATATATATATATATATATATATGTATATATATATAATTTTACATAAAAATTATATGAGACTTACATTAAGTTATTTTTATGAAAGACTTGAAACTGTAAACTTCTCTTGTATTTTTCAAAATCAATAGTAGATCCACGATCAACAAACACCTTGCAATTCTCATCTACTATGAAGAAACCATCTTTTGATTTTTGATTTTCTTTATTAGATGTTACAACAGTAATTTTATCAACGACCTCTTCTGACCAAAATTTTAATACATTTCCGATAGTATTGTCACTATTTAAAAGCTCTTTGATACAACTGTAACTCTTAACAAACACAGTTAAATATGAGTTTGATCTTGAAATAGCATCGATAAAAACATGACGAAGATAAATCTCTTCTGGACTTACAAACACAATTACAGATTCAGATTCCGCTCCTGAAAACCCTTTGCAGTCAGTTACAAGAATGTCCAGTTCACTTCTTAAATTATTATGAATTTTAAATTTTGCCTCTAATGTTGGAGAGTATTTCTGCATATGTGGTGAATATGTTACTGCTTTAAAATTTTTAATTGTATCTATTGCATATGCAACAGATTGCACTTCTTCAATATTGTTGCATATAACCACAGTTTTTCTTAATACATTAAAACAAATTTTTTCTAATACAATGGATAACAATTTAACAGATTGCTTGTCTGTTATATCATGAAAAGGTAAATACACAACCTTGGGTTTTTCTCCTTTAATTGAGTGGCCTATTTTACCAGATTTGAAAACATATTCAGTCTCCATATGACATTTTGGATCAATATTACTAATACTTTTTGTTATTAGCTTTGCCATGTAATCTAAATCATTGTCATGAAAATCATTAAAAATTGTATCAATAATCTTGTTTTCTAATTTCTCTGGAGACTGATCTGATTTATAGTCTGTAAAGTTTTTAACAGTTTTGCTAGTAACAGTTTTGTTAGTAATTTCAACAGTTTTGTTAGTAATTTTTGAATCTGTTGAGTCTTTAAATTTATTAACAGTTTCATCATTAGTAATATTTGATGCATAACTGTTATCTTTTTTAACTATGACAGATGCATAATTAATATCTTTATTTACCTTAATGGTGTCAATTAAGTCATAATGTGGCGTGTCATCTATTTTTTCCTCATCTTTTACATAGTTTTCTATAAAATTAGGTGTTACATTTTTAGAATTATTTCTAGAATCATATGTCAACATATGCAAACTTTGAAAATCTTTCTCTTCCTCAATTTGCTTATCTTTAACTCTAAACAAATTATTTTCTTTACCTTCTTCCAATATTTTAAAGTTAGTGTTTGGAATGTTTAAAACACTTTTTGTTTCACAAATAGTTTTTTGAGCAATATCTATTAATAGTTTATTGCATTCCGAAACTCTCATTGATTTATTTAGAGATATGACCTTCATTCCTATTATTTCTTCTTGAAAGTAATTTCTTTGTATTGTACGCTTTTGTTTATTTGCTATCAATTCTCGATTCTTTGTAATACTCTCAGGAATAAAAACGACTAAAGAATCTTTTAATACAGATGCAAACAAATGTTTAAGTTGAGCTGCATCTTCTTCTTTAACATACTCTTCAGAAAGTTCTTCAAGTACAAAACATACTTTGTTACCGTTGGTGCTCGCTAAATACTCTAGCAATTTTGGTATTGAAATGTAATTGCTTGAAGTGCTTTTGTTTTTGCACATTTTTTTCCACAACTCATACAAATTATCACAGACAACCTTAACATTTGAAGATTTCTCTATACTGTCAACAAACTCTTTCATATGGCATTCATACAATGAAAAATGGTTACAACATATATAAAATAGGGTCAAAGGAATTTGTGACTTATGAGAAATACAATTTTTAACAATCTCTTTTCCTACTATAGATTTACCTGAACCATATCCTCCAGTGATGATTTTTTTCAAAGCTTTGTCATTGATTGCATTTCTTTGTTCAACATTAAGAACCAATGATTGTATCTGTTTTTGAGTATCTGATTCTAATGTGGGATAGCAATGGTCAACTATAGACATTGACATCATAGTTAAACTGATGAGTTTTTTAAATAGTACTTCACTATTATTTTTTGGATTTACTTTTTTAATGCAGTAAGCTACAACTAATCTCCACCAACTTTCAAAATTCTCATCTTCAATGTCATCTTTACATAGAAACAAAATTTTATCTAAATCAAAATCCTCTGAGAAGTGATAAAATAACTCTTCTTTCAAATGTTTACGATCATGTAACGGTAAAACTACAACTCCCAAAATAATTAGTTTATTAGTATCAATTAGAGGATTGTTAACATTAACAAATAATATGACATCATTTAAACACTGTTCAGATTCTAGCTTGAGGCAATATATTGAAGTAGCAACACGAGCAATTATAACAAGGTTGAGTTCAGAGACAAAAATTGTTAGTCTATTTTCATCATTATAATTAGTAAACTTTTCAACATTGCACTTTAAAAGAGATGCATGATAACGTAAACGGTAACCAGGTAGTACAGCACGTATACCCGTACAATTCACAGTAAATATTTCAATAAACTTGGAAGCAACTAAATTATCATTGTCAGCAATAGAAGAAGTGACATAAATAACATCATTACAATCAGAAAAATTTCTATTAAAATAATCTAATGCAATTAACTCTATTGATTTATTATTAGGTATTTTATCTAAACAAATATTGTTTGTCTCTCTCCAATCCAAAGAATTTGTTGTTCTTACATTTTGTCTAAACCCGTTGTTGGAAATTGGTTCAGGTGTTGCAACACACAACCCATTATAGATTAACTCATAGTTGCAATTACCTAGTAAAAAGTAAAATGAAATAAAATTAACATATATATTCAAAAAAATTATTTATAAAAACAATATACTTAAAACTATATTTAAAAACTGTTTATTCAAATTAGTACTAAAGTTTTCAAAATAATCATAAAAAAAAAGTAGGAAAATAGGTCAAAAATATCAAAATTAACTTGAAAAAAGAAAAAACAGCCTTTGAGTTTTAATTGAAAATTAAAATGTAATTTAAATTGTAAAAATTTATGATTTGAGATATTTTATTTTTAATTATAATGAAAAAAATAATTATAAATTATACCTATAATATTAACTGAACAAAAATGTTGAAAGAATGTTTTTTTTAAACCTTGAAATGAAAACTTAAAATTAAGTGTTTCATTTTCAAATAATAACTTTTCTACTTTCACAAACAATGTCGCATTCTTTTTTTTTGTTAAATAATATTGAAATCCTTGTTTCTTATTATTAATAGCTGTCCAATTATTAACAACACTGTTTAATTGGAATTCGACTTCGCTACAAATTTCATCTTCAAGTAAATCAAACTTAAAAACACAACCATGAGGAATTCGACATTCAATAGTGCTGAAAAAAATAATAAAAATAAATTAAAATGTCAAATATAAATATGTACATATATATATAGTACACCCAGAAACAATATATATGTGTATACACATAAATTGCAATTCGAGTAACCTTTAATATTAAATATGTTGTTAACTCCTTATTAGTGTCTGACGGATTTATCCGTCTCTGAAAGGTGTAGCTCACTATGTGTCTAACAGATATCTCCATTTAATGAAACTGTTGTGCTATTTATATTTGATGGTTATTTAATGAAACTGTTGTGCTATTTATATTTGACAGTTATTTCCGCATTCTGGAACTGTTGTACTATTTTTGTGTGACGGATTACTATTTTTCCGTTTCACAGATAAGCTAAACAAAAGATTATATTTTATACGTTTGATGTTACTTTGTTCAACAATTTTATTTGGTAACTTATAACAGAAATATGGTCTAGATTTTATACTCTAAAGTACTTTTAAAATATTGCTAAAAGCTTGAAATTGTGGCATGTATACTTTACAATGGATTTTTATGGCATAAGTACGAAGGGTTGTAGCCCTTTGACTTATATTTATGTTTTTGTTTTTTCTCTAAACAAATATATTCAGTTTTTCTTAAATTAACAAAAGTGAAAAGTTGTATGCACTTGTTAAACTTGCTAATCTTCTTTTTGTTTTTGACTCCCTTAATAAAACCTTACCTTCCTCTATTACAACCTTCTTCACTGAAACTCAATTTATACATTCACACTTAACTAGAAACTTCATTTTTTTATTTGTTCTCTAAACAAATATATTCAGTTTTTCCTAAAATAAAATTGACAGTGTCTTAACCTAATTTATTTAATATAACTTTATAATATGTATTTGTTAAATTTTATGCATATAATATAATTATAATGATATACTAAAAATATTTATAATGTAAAATATTTTAATTCAAGAGTTTGTATTATAATCTAAATCGGCACAGTTTTTTCTGGATTTTATTATTTTAGTTTTTAATATTGCGAGAACCAAAAAGTAAAAGTTTTGTGTATGCAGAAATATTTAAATGTAGAAATAGTTTACTGGTTGCATTTTAGACAGTTTTAATCACATATATACTTGAGATTTCGTTTTTACAATTTTATTTTCGGAAAAATATAAAAAAAGTTTTTTTTTAAATTATAATGATGTTACATGTTTAACCCTCGATTATAATATTTTTAGATGAGTAAAAAATGTCAGAAAAATATGGGAAGAGTTTTAAATGAACATTGTAATAAAATGTCATATTGTAGAATGGTAGGAAGAATAAGACTAAAAGATACTGATAATAAAGTTTTAATGCAAAGGATTGGATATACTTTCAAATGAAATGAGAGAAATGTTGTTACCATGAAAAATATTTCTAGATATGAAGAACTTAAAAAATACTCTTATGATTCATTTAAAGTCCACAAAAAAAATCATCAACGGATTGTGTTATCAACGGATTGTGTTATCAACGGATTGTGTTATCAACGGATTGTGTTATCAACGGATTGTGTTATCAACGGATTGTGTTATCAACGGATTGTGTTATCAACGGATTGTGTTATCAACGGATTGTGTTATCAACGGATTGTGTTATCAACGGATTGTGTTATCAACGGATTGTGTTATCAACGGATTGTGTTATCAACGGATTGTGTTATCAACGGATTGTGTTATCAACGGATTGTGTTATCAACGGATTGTGTTATCAACGGATTGTGTTATCAACGGATTGTGTTATCAACAGATTGTGTTATCAACGGATTGTGTTATCAACGGATTGTGTTATCAACGGATTGTGTTATCAACAGATTGTGTTATCAACGGATTGTGTTATCAACGGATTGTGTTATCAACGGATTGTGTTATCAACGGATTGTGTTATCAACGGATTGTGTTATCAACAGATTGTGTTATCAACGGATTGTGTTATCAACGGATTGTGTTATCAACGGATTGTGTTATCAACAGATTGTGTTATCAACGGATTGTGTTATCAACGGATTGTGTTATCAACGGATTGTGTTATCAACGGATTGTGTTATCAACGGATTGTGTTATCAACAGATTGTGTTATCAACGGATTGTGTTATCAACGGATTGTGTTATCAACGGATTGTGTTATCAACGGATTGTGTTATCAACGGATTGTGTTATCAACGGATTGTGTTATCAACGGATTGTGTTATCAACGGATTGTGTTATCAACGGATTGTGTTATCAACGGATTGTGTTATCAACGGATTGTGTTATCAACGGATTGTGTTATCAACGGATTGTGTTATCAACGGATTGTGTTATCAACCGATTGTGTTATCAACAGATTGTGTTATCAACAGATTGTGTTATCAACGGATTGTGTTATCAACGGATTGTGTTATCAACGGATTGTGTTATCAACGGATTGTGTTATCAACGGATTGTGTTATCAACGGATTGTGTTATCAACGGATTGTGTTATCAACGGATTGTGTTATCAACGGATTGTGTTATCAACGGATTGTGTTATCAACGGATTGTGTTATCAACGGATTGTGTTATAAACCTTTTTGTGTTATCAACGGATTGTGTTATCAACGGATTGTGTTATTAACGGATTGTGTTATCAACGGATTGTGTTATCAACGGATTGTGTTATCAACGGATTGTGTTATCAACGGATTGTGTTATCAACGGATTGTGTTATCAACGGATTGTGTTATCAACGGATTGTGTTATCAACGGATTGTGTTATCAACGGATTGTGTTATGATCTGGTAGAAATTGAAAAAATCTACTGTAGCTCCAGATACTCAAGTTTTTCTGATTTTGGTCAATATTAATTCAATTATAACTTTTGAATGATTTAGTCAATCAAGCTGAAATTTTCTAAATTGTATTTTTTTTCATAAAAGCTGTGGGTGGTCAAAATTTGAAGCAAATTTAGGGTGGTGCCCTGGGGACCTTTAGGTGATTTGACATGGAATGATCAATGTACATATGCTGAGTACCTGTGTTCCAAATAATAGAGTCACTATTAAAAGAGCTGGTAAAGAAAAAAAACTATATATAATTGTTTGATATAACAAAAATATAAAAAAAACACAGACAGCATTGACAGATCTGACAAAAAGTTAATAACCTACAAAGTTGAAAGAAAAAGTGAAAAATTTTTATAAAAAGATTTTCATGCATATAATTAGTGTTTTGTATTCAATGTATTTCAAGTTTTGTATTCAATGTAATTCAAGTATTGTAAAAAACCATAAAACAGTGAAAAAAAATTGAAATAGCACTCAAGTGTTACCTTCTCCTTTACAATCAATAGATTGTCAATTTATTAAAAGTATTCCAGAGAAAACGGTCATATCTAGTAGCAGATGTGTTTTATACTCTGTGAATAAAGATCAAAGACAAGGTATATTTGAATGGACTGTAATATTAGTTTGAGTGTTACAATTAAGGGGTTAAGTATTTGACAAAAGTATACTAAGAATGCAGTTTAAACAATCAACTTTTATAGAATTTTAATGGACGTAAAATAACAACTTTTATAACAGCATTTAAAACAGTATATTAAGTTATTTGTTGCTTATTAATTCTTAAGTACACCAGCTTAAATGCATTTCCAGTCAGTGGTGAGATCATTTGCTTTAATTTTTGGTCTCAATTCTTGGATTGTAACATAAGTATGTTACAATCCAGGAATTAAGACAGATAGATATTAACTTATATAAAATAATATTCAATAATATTAGCAGTTAAAATAGCATAGATTATACTACATCATGAAAGAAAATTAAGCTGTTTATTTGAAACCCATATGTAGTTGGTGTGGTTGATAATGAAGTTCATTATCATTGTCAGCAATTCATTTAAAAACTGTGCATAATGCCATGTTAAGGCAATAGGATTATAATCATCAAACAAGAGTTGGATAATTTAGGAATTAGTGTTTGCTAATTTCTATAGGTCAAATAGGACACTGTTTTCAATGAGACAATATAATAAGATGCAGAATGTTAGGACAATTTAAAAATAAATCAGAATCTGCTAGCAGCAACCCTGCAGACTTGGTTTAAAATGTTATTAAGGGTAAAGGTAGGGGTAACAGGCAGATTTGAAGTAGTACAAAGATCAATAAGTTTATGAATGTCTGCTAAAGATAACATAGTTTGTTGTACTAGTTTTTTTCTATCTTTGTCAAACATATCAATTATTGTAACAGTTGCTTTATAAAGTGGCACAGATGGATATAAATTGTTAACATCAAATGAGACCTGAATTTTGTCATTAATGAACCATTCTTTTTCTGTTGACACAAATGAAGATGAATTTTTAAAACGGTATTCTTTTTTTATTTAAAGATGGTTGTATGATCTTAAAAAGATGTTTCAAAAGTTCATGAGGTGGTGTGCCGAATGTTGAAACTATTGTTTAAATTAAATAACCTTTTTCACTTATATGTGCTTTAATACAACCTTATAAACAGGGTGGAATTGCATTTGAAGGATATATTTGACCAAATGTTTTTTTATCTAAAAATTTTTTTTTAATTTAGTAAGGGTATGTTCAATAAGATTTAGAAAATACCCAAATTGCTCTTCTCTTCTTTGTATTGCTGATTTCAAATCTTAAATGGCAAACACATTATCTTAATCATATGGATATAGTTTAAAGCTGTTAAATTTCTTAGTTTATTGATACATAGAGGTTGATTTTTAGAAATATTAACATCTATTTTCACTCTTAAATATTTGGTTAATGTTTTGCTGACAATCTGTCTCAATAAATTAGCTCTTTCTATGTTCATCTTTTTTACATATTTAAAGCGCATTTCACAATTAATGCTATAATATCAAAAAATGGTATTTTATTATGAGTTGGAATGCATTGAGGACCAAGACTTAAAAAGTGTTCCTGTTTCCTTGAGATTGATTTATTTGAAAGACTTGTAAAAGTTTAGTAGGTTGTATTTGAAAGACTTGTACAAGTTTAGTAGGTTGTATTGAAATAATATATAAAGTATTAAAATACCTCTTAATAAGATAAAATATATTATTTTTTTTAAATAATTTTTTTAGATAAATAATTAAATAATAACTTTTTCAAATATTGAAGACAAATTTGAATGATAAAAAGAATTTCAAAAGAAAAACTAATAAAAAGAATGTCAAAATAAAAAGAAAATTAAAGGATTCTAAGTGATTCTATATGCTGATTACATTTCTTGAATTTGCCTTAGTTTTTCAATCCTTCTTTTTCAATCATTTTTAGGCAATTTGAATTGTTTTGTTACAAAAAATAATTAAAAATACAGATAAAAAAAAACTTTAAAAAAAAACAATAATATCATTCAAGTTTTTTACCAAAAAGACAATAAAGAATCTAACTAATACAAATAAATTAAACATATTTTTAAATGCTATTTTTTAAGTAATAATGTTACAATGTTTTTAATATATCAGTTACATTATATTATCTAATTTTATTTTTTTGGTATATACTTATTAAGTAAAGTTATCAAGTATCAAACTTTTCAATCTTTTTTTATCTATTTGGACAAATTGTTGATGAACAGATTTTTTTAATGAACTATATCAAGGGTATATATAGAGAAAAATATTATAAGAACAATTTCAACGTTTAATTACCGTTCACTGTATTACTACAAAGATAAAAGATTAACTGTAATTACAAAAAATTTTATATAATTTCTTCTACCATAAAACTAACATCACATTATTAAAAATAATATGTATACATATATAAACATAA
>NC_061159.1:60185555-60273055 GCF_022113875.1 Hydra vulgaris | reverse complement strand
TTGAGATGAAGGAGAGCGATATAAAACAAAGAGAAAGGTGGTAGAGCGAAGTGGTGCTAAACAAAAGCACATTAAAGAATAGTCTGTTAATTTAAATCTAGTTCTTGACAAATGGGTTAACTCTTACAAATGTAAATACCCAGGTCTAGCATGTGAAAACTGAATTTTAAATAAATTAAATAAAAATATTCTAAGCAGTTGCGTATATACAACTATCAAATCTTTAGTCGCAATAAAGGGGTCCAAATGTGGCCTCTACAATGCACATCCAAATTACAAACAGAGACACTATCCATGCGCAACATGGCACTGTTAGTACTGCAAAACTTTACAGCTGGTAATGGATTCGGTCTCACTGAGAGCTACCACAGAGTTTAGAAAACCTGACTACCAGCCAGCATCAGAACAAAAAACCTGAGTTTTAGAGATATACCCTTATTAGGAGATAAAAGAAAAAATTGCTTAATCATACAACAATGACACAAGCCAAACATATGCAACAAGTCAAAAAGATCCAGCATTAAACATCCTAAATTGAAAATAATGTGTTATAAATACATCATCACCAGTCTAATAGATAAAAAAAGGGGAGCACCGCTGGTCAGCAGATAGAATCTGTTTACCCCTTAATATGCATAATATTCATAACAATAAAATACTTTTCTGGTTCTTTTCTGGTGTGAGTTTAGTTTTATGATTTTAATTTGAGTTTTTATTTGATATTTGTGAGTTTTCAATTTGATTTTTAAGAATTTTGATTTTATAACACTAACTGCTTGCTTGATTTTTTTTTTTTTTTTTAACTAATTCAATTCTAACAAGAAACATTTATAAAGTTAAAGTTTACTATTAACTAAGAATAGTGTTAAAGAGCAAGGAAACAGGTTTACAGAAGAAATAAAAAGTTAAAGGTTACATTCAAGGTTTTATACACGAGTATAAAAAATATAAAGATTGTAGTGAGTGGCAAAGCGTTGAAGTGCAAGGAAAGTATCTAGAGAGATAAATGATTTTAGAACATAAAAGAAAAGAGAAAGAGAATAATAAAAATGCAAATTTGATGAATGATGAGTCAAGCTGAAATTAGTGTTGGTTGGTGGGACTCAAGATAATAGCTAATTTGAGCATCGAATACGGTAGTATTTGTAAAAAAGGTAAAGAGATGTAAGTTTACAACAATGGGAGAGTTGCTCAATACATTAATGTTTAAAAAACGTGTTTAAAAAAGAATCATAGATATCATAGAATAAAATCATAGAATAAAATCATAGAATATCATAGAATAAAAGATCATATTAATAAATCATAGAATAAAAGATCATAGAATAAAAGATCATATTAAGAAAAACCAGCCTAAATATTTCAACAGTGTTCAATACAGGAAGGTTCATCTTTTTTTTTTGAATAAATTTTCTTAAAGTGCAATTAATATTAATAGTACTTAGAAAGGTTTTCATAAAAAAGCTTTTTAATAAATTTTCTTAAAGTGCAATTAATATTGATAGTACTTAGAAAGGTTTTCATAAAAAGGCTTTTTAATAAACTTTCTTAAAGTGCAAATAATATTGATAGTAGTTAGAAATGCTTGGGTTTAAATAAATAATACAAAATTATCATAAAAATATATATAAATACATATAAAAGTTACTTTTTTAGGTTCTTGTTTTTCTAATCTTACTGGAAGTGATGATACTATTTTGGATTGATCAAAACAAACAGTTTGGTAATATATAATTATAAATCAAGTTTATCAATATATAATTATAAATCAGTTTATCAATATATAACTATAAATAAAAAAACAATATTAAAAATAAAGTTAATATATATAGAAATGCACTTCCAATTAAAATCTTGGGTTCATCATTTTTGATTAAAAAAATAGATAACATCTCAGTTTAATTAACAGTTATGGTTTCTTATAGTTGTATTGCTTTTACATTTACAGTTTAACTTTTACATTTACAGTTTAACTTTTACATTTACAGTTTAACTTTTACATTTACAGTTTAACTTTTACATTTACAGTTTAACTTTTACATTTACAGTTTAACTTTTACATTTACAGTTTAACTTTTACATTTACAGTTTAACTTTTACATTTACAGTTTAACTTTTACATTTACAGTTTAACTTTTACATTTACAGTTTAACTTTTACATTTACAGTTTAACTTTTACATTTACAGTTTAACTTTTACATTTACAGTTTAACTTTTACATTTACAGTTTAACTTTTACATTTACAGTTTAACTTTTACATTTACAGTTTAACTTTTACATTTACAGTTTAACTTTTACATTTACAGTTTAACTTTTACATTTACAGTTTAACTTTTACATTTACAGTTTAACTTTTACATTTACAGTTTAACTTTTACATTTACAGTTTAACTTTTACATTTACAGTTTAACTTTTACATTTACAGTTTAACTTTTACATTTACAGTTTAACTTTTACATTTACAGTTTAACTTTTACATTTACAGTTTAACTTTTACATTTACAGTTTTCTAAAACGAAGATTAAAGATCTGATAATTTTAGCGTCAACAAAAAATTTTAATAACTCATTAAAAGTAAAACTTTAAAATGATCAGCCTCATGTTATACTTTATTTGCCTCATGCTTATTTTTGTTATGGAAAAAATTAAATGTGATCCAAATTTAAGAAGGAAGCAGGTGGTAACAAGATTTTCAAAAAGAAATACTTAGAGAAATTCAATTTTCCTCAGCATCAACTACCAGCATTAATTTAAATTCTCAATCGGAAATCATTTCCTCAACTCAATCAAAAATTTTGACATCGACAGCTTCAAAAAAGTTATCACATAGAAGTAAAACTAGTAATGCAAAAGTTAATGATTCAAATAAATTGCCTTCATGCTTTGTACTTATTGACACAGACACTTTAAAATCAATTGTTACTTTGATTGAGGACATTGTCCTCAATGCCATAACAATTCAATTCAAATCTCAACTGATTTATCAAAAGAAAAAGGCTTGGCTGTGTTTTCAAACATTTCTTGTGCAACATGTTCATGCAATTGGAAACAGTCTTTTTATTTTAGCAAAGAGATTGAAAAGCAAGCTCCAGGCAAATCACAATTTAAAATAAAATATAGATCTGTTGTTGCAATGAGAGAGAGATAAGAAAATGTCATTCTGGTTTGGAGAAATTTTTATGGTTTAATGAACTTACCTCCTCCAATGAACATAAAAGCATTTATTGATATTCAAAATAAAATTCATATAATATACCAAAGAGTAGCTGAAGTGAAAATAAAAAATGCAGCAAATGAATTTCAACATTTTAACAACGATATCCAACCAAATGATTTTGATAATAATGTATTATAGCTGATGTTGTTGTTTCCTGTGATGGAACTTGGCAAAAAAGGGGTCATTCCTCACTTAATGGTGTTGTTACTGTTATTGCTAGAGAGTCAGGGAAATGTGATAACTTTCAAGTTCTTTCAAAAATATGCAATGCCTGTACATCATGGGAATCAAAAAAAAAAAGCAATCTAGAACTTTATAAAAATTTTTTAGAAACCCATGATTGTTTAAATAATCACAAAAGTTCTGCTGGATCTATGGAAGTTTTTAATATTGTAGATTTTTTTATGAAATCTATAGACAAAAGGGGACTTCGAAATACTCATTACATTGGAGACGGGGATTCCAAAGCACATGCTGAGGTTTTAAAAAGTGATCACTACCCAGGTTTGATAGTTGAAAAATTAGAATGTGTAGGACATGTGCAAAAACCATTTGGTAATAGACTACGCACACTCAAATCTACTGACAAAACCAAGTTGGCAGATGGCAAATCATTAGAAGGTAAACGTCGATTACTGATAAGTTGATTAATAAACTTTAAAATTATTATGGTATTGCAGTACAGAAAAGTACTGATTCAACAGTTTACCAAATGAAAAAAGCAATTGGTTCTGTTTTATTTCACTGCTAAGTTGCTTTGAGTTTAGAATTACGACACTATATGTGCCCTCGAACTAATGATTCTTGGTGTAAATATCAGTGTGATAAAATTAATAACACAAAAATTTACAAGGAGAAATCTGGAATACCAATTATTAGGGATAAAATTAAATCCATTTTTCTTGACTTCTTTGTAGATGTTTACATGGCAAAACTCAAAACTCAAATGAATATATTAATGCTATCATTTGGAAGCGATATCCTAAAGAGATTTTTGTTTGCCTTACTACTTAAGAAATAAGTGTTGCATCAGCAGTAATTTCATTTAATGATTGTATTTCTGGTATATTAAACATATTTAAATAATTAAATGTTATACCAGGTACATTTGCTAATGAGTACTGTACCAAAATAGACCAAGAAAGAATAAAGATAATGGGAAAAAAGTCACTTGACTCAATAAAACAAAGAAGAAAGCTGTTTTGTGCAGAACAAAAAGGTTTTACAGATATAGTGATTGAAAGTGAAGGTACATCTTATGAAGCACAAGTTTTTTAGATATTACTTTTTTGTTACTTTTTAAATTAAATTTATGTTGAGTATTTTTTAATGTAGTTATTGTGTATTATCTTTTTATGTTCAAGCTTATTTTCATTAATTGAATAACTTATTTTGGTTAAATGTTTTTCAAATATAAGAGTTTTCACAATTTTCTTTTTTCTGTGTTTTTTATAATGCTTAAGTCATTTTGTTTTTTAATAGTTTTTGACCTTTTATATATTATTTTTTTTTTTTTTTTTTAATTTTTATTATTGTTTTTCTCAATATATGAGTTTTTTGCACGCTGCGATAAATATCTTGAAATTGCTTTGTTTGATTGTGTTAAAATGTGTAGGAATTCTTTATTATATATATGCACTTTCACTTTATCAAAAGAATTCATGTTAGTTAACTGGTTCTAAAATTAAGGTCTAGGTTCTAAGCCTTTTTGGGTTTTTTTTTTAGGCCTTAAATCGGTTTTCTTACGAAAGCTTCAATAGTTTGTTAATTTATTTGATTTGGCAGGGTGATTGTAATCATCTGATATTGAAAAGCTGTGAAAATTTCATGATCACACCATTATTAGTTTACAGGCTGTTTATTGCAGCATGTAGTCCATATTTAGGATCCATGGATCCGAAATTTAGCACAGTAAAGGAAAAAAAATTAATTTTTTTTCCTTTACTGTGCTTTAAATATAAAATACTATTTTTTATATGAAAATCATAAAATATGAATGTTTTTTAAAATTTTGATTTTTTAAGTATAGGACCTTAACTAAAGTGATGTTAAAATGGATAAACTTTGTAAAAGAAATTGAAGTTAAATGCAATTAGTACAACAGTCATCATAGCTTAATTAGGTAACTATCTGTACAAAAGTTAGTTAGATAACTATATGTACAACAGTTGTCATAGGTTTTGGTCAAGAAAAAAGTGTGTTCTCATAACTACATCAAAGTTCACCAGACTTGAACTTTGTACATCTAAGTATTTGATTGACATTATAAAATATAATTTGATTGTAACAATTTTTTTTTTTTATATCAAGGATAAAAATAACATAGTTACTATAATGCACTTAACAATAAGAATTTATAACACCAAAAGGTTTCATCTTTAAAAAGCTTCTTGGTTTTTAAAGATGAACCTTTTTGGTTTTTTTGTCTGATATATAGTGGATATTTATGATAAATATCCACTTTATATCAGACAAAAATCTGTGTTTTTTAAAAGGGTAGATGTGTTTAAAATGTTTTAAGCAAACTCGCCCTGTTAAAAAACACTAATTAGTAGTTTGAATTAATTTTATAAAGTTTGGCTGTAAATTTGAAAAAACCAAGTCTCATGTTTAACTCAAATCGATTTATTGTACAAAGTATTATTGACTACCAACTTAAATTTAAATTAAAGTAAATTTTTTTTAATGTATTACTTAGTAATACATTAAAAAAATCAATTTTAGAGAATTATAGATATAAAATTATAAACTTATCCAAATTACACCAGTATGGAGTAAAAAGGAACTTGTTGATAGAACTGCAGAGCTCAAAGAGTAAAAAAAATGCAACTAGTTTTGTCCACCCCTGTTTCTTAATAGATTTGTGTTAATAATCTTTGATATTTACTAATTTTTAGGATTTTGCTATTATATTGTTTGCAGATTTATAACTTAAAGTTTTAAATTACAATCATTGAAATATGTAAAAAAATAAAAATAATAACTAAAAAATAACATATACCTTTTTTTTTAACTGAGCTGCTAAATAGACTATTTCCCATTTTATTGTAGAAACCTTTAATAAATCATATAAGAAACTTACAAAAAGATAAGAAACATTCAAATAAGAAGAAAATATTTTTTATAAAAAAACATATAAAAATTATATATGCAGGCCCATAGAAAAGTGAAAAAGACCCATAGTAAAGTGAAAAAGGCCCATAGTAAGGTAAAAAGTTGTTCTAGTTTTAATTGCTTTTAAAATTGCTGTTTTAGTTATTTTTAGAATATGTTGTTTAACTTACTTAGTTTTAGAATATGTTGTTTAACTATTCGATGCACACAACAATCTGTTAAATATGTATTATATATAGTCATATATCAAAAACTTTATTTTTATGTTTAACTTTTCACTGAGATGTTATTTACCAGTATTAAATGCTTATGAAGGATTTCATATTGAAGAGGCTCAATGCTTCAATAATTATTTTGCTAGTAATTTTTCTGATAATGATACATTGGTTGTTCCAAGTTTTAACTTATCTTCTGTTTGCCCCAGTCAAATCTCTAATGATCTTGATCTATCTCCTGAAAACATTGCATCTAATCTTCTGTCTATAAAGTCATTTAAATCACCGGGTCCAGATGAGATACATCCCAAAATATTAAAAAGAACCCATCACCAAACCTCTAAACATCTTTCTATTATTTATACTAAGGTACTTCAAACTAGTACATTACCACAAATCTGGAAAGATGCAAATATCATTCCAATTTTCAAAAAAGGAGACAAGAAACTAGTTACCAACTATAGACCTATTAGTTTAACATGCACTATAGTCAAAATATTTGAAAAAATAATACAAAAACATATTTTTATTCATCTTTTAAAAAATAATCTACTAACTCCTAGTCAACACGGTTTTTATCCAGGGCGCTCTTGTGAAACAAATTTTCTTACTGTAATCAATACATGGACACTTAATTTAGATAAAGGTCTTCCCGTCGATAATATTTACCTTGACTTTGAAAAAGCATTTGACAAAGTCCCACATGACTATCTTCTTTTGAAACTAAAAGCCTATGGGATTAATGGTCCAATTCTCTCTTGGAAACTTTCTCACAAATCGAAGACAAAGAGTAATGATAAATGGTAATTACTCTGATTAAGTATCAGTAAAAAGTGGAGTTCCCCAAGGTTCTGTTCTCTCAGCTCTATTATTTATTATATACGTTAACAATATTCCCAATATTTTAATATTTATAATTACTTCAAATGCAGCTTTTTTAGCTGACGATACAAAAATATTTTACCCTATTACTAATTTGCATTCACACACCATACTTCAAAATGATATTGATATCTTGGTTGACTGGGCAACTAAATGGGGGATGAAATTTAATATAGAAAAATGTTCAGTTTTACACCTAGGTCATAAAAATAAATATCTTGCCTATTCTATGTACGATCCAGTGAAGAAAACAAGGATTGATATCAAATCTACCAACTCAGAAACTGACCTCGGAGTACATATCGATAATAACTTGCTATTTTCTAAACATACCTCTACTCAAGTTAATAGGGCAATGCATATGCTATTTCTAATAAAAAGATCTTTCTCTTATCTAAATTCATTTTGCTTTAAAAGACTGTTTTCAGCACTAGTATGACCATATTTAGAATATTGTGGTTCTGTATATAACCCTCTTCTACTGAAAGACAAACGACAAGTTGAAAATATACTCAGAAGAGCATCTAAATTAGTTCATGGATTAAAAAGTCTAACATATCACCAAAGACTATTAAAAATTAATATGACAACCATAAGATACAGACTAATCCGGGGAGATTTAATAAACGCCTATAAATGGCTAAACAACTACTACATCTGTCAAACGATCTTTCCAAAAACAATTATAAATTCTATTACAAGAGGACATTCATTTAAACTAGAAAAACCTTATTCTCGTCTAGCTTCTCGTCAATACTTTTTCACCTTACGAGTAATCAACAAATGGAACTCCCTCCCAGATGACGTTGTAAATGCTACTTCCGTGAGCAATTTTAAAAACAAACTCGACAATTATCTAAAAGAAGAAAAAACAATTTATGATTAGTATATTTATATAGTAACCATAAGAAAGTTGACAGGCATTTCATGCCTATACAAATTCAATTTGTAAACCTTTATAACAATAATAATAATAATAGTATTCATGCAAAAAAAATTTTTTTAAAAAAAGAGATACTTTTGTACACACTAAATTTCTTGTTGAAAATAAAATATACAAAAAAAATTGGTCTCAGATCACTCAAGTTAAAAATAAAATATACAAAAAAAATTGGTCTCAGATCAATTATACAAAATTAATTTTGTTTTTTTAAGAAATGCTTTCGTACACAAGTACAAAAGCATTTCTTAAAAAAACTTATGTCTATACCAATTCAAAGAGAAATATACACAAAAAATAGATTTTATTTTAAGTGTTTATTGTAAAATTTGGAATCTCCTTTTATTGAGCTGTAAACAAAATGAAATAACTTACAGCAATGCCTCCTTGATTTACTTATATTAACATAAAATTTAAAATATAGCAAGCTAAAAAGTTTAAATATTCATATATTCATTTTGAGAAAAGCCATGAGCTTTGAAAACCTTACTTACGTTTTAGTAAGACCCCTAGCTCTAACTATAATTGTAATCTAGATTACTATTTCTAATCATAGCTGTAAATTTAAAAAATTTGTTGAGATTTAACAAATTTCTAATGTAATAAATATTTCGATACTTTTATTCTACATAACAAATGATTGAAATTTAACAAATTTATAATGTAATAAATATTTCAATACTGTCATTGTACTGAAGATTTGATAATTAAAAAAAAAAAAGAAATGCTCTAATCTGCATTAGATGGAATAGATAAAGTAAGGTTGTTTTTTTTCTAGATATAACAAAAACTTGTAATAGTGACTTGACCAAAATCATTCTTCATATGTTTTTAGACTTGTTGTGTCGAATTCAAGTTTTACAACTTTTAAACATATCTTCTCTAAGTGCTCTAAATTAGTTTTATTTGCTAATGATATGACAATATAATCTAAATATATAATTACATCATTATAAATGCATAATCAAGTCTTGATATAAAACCACAATATTTTGATTAGCTGGCCAACAACAAAAGGTTGCAGCAGCTTGTCATGATCTTTAAGTTTTCTTCGTCTTGCTCTGTTTTTTTTACTCCTATTTCCAAATCAATCCTTTAAAAGCTTTTACTTATCTTTATGTAGAATACTGTTATAATTTTTATGCAGAGACATCTAAATATGCCCTTTCTTTTTCAAAAACATATTTAAAAAGCAGCGTATAAACATATTTAAAAAGAAGGTAAACTTGCTAGCATTAAAGTTTAGTAAAGGAAAAAATCATCTTTTTGGAAAAATTGTAGATAAGATAAGTTACTTTACAATTCTAAGTGCAATAACTTTTTAAATTATGCTTCTCTAGTATTCTATTCTGAAAGATTTTTCTAGATTATATTTATTTGTAGAATTTATCTTGATTATGTTTCTCTAGAATTCTATATGTAGTATTTTTCTAGATAAGGCTTAAAAGACATTTTAAAATCTATTCTGTTTTGTTTTGTATGTCATAATCCAAGAAATCTGTGTTCCTTGAATTGAATTCCAAAAAAATTTTTGTTACTTTTTATAATTTAAAAGTTGATTAAAATAACTCAAATTAAATATTTCAGAACTTGATAGCTTGAACTTCACACTTCGGATTTTAATAACTCAAATTTTGTAATCCCAAACTTAATGACTTAAATTTCTTATTACAAAACATTATTAAATAAAATTAACTCAAATTTTATACCTCAGGACTTGATAACTCAAACTTTATACATTAGGACTTGATCAATACTTGAATATTTTTATTTAAAAAGAATCAATGCTGTTTAATAATCAGATTATAAGTCAACACTATAATTTACCAACCAACAGAGATTAATTATACAATGATATTCAATGGATGTCTTTTAATGTATTTATGTTACAAAATTATAATTGTGATCTCCAAACAGTAAAAATTAAACAAAGGAATCAATTACTCATAAACAACTTATTAAATATTAAATGCAATAACAAAAACTAATTTTAAATTAAAAAATTGGATAACTATAGTAACTAGTTGACTAATAAAATTTACTTTGAATGTGAAAAAATTTTAAAGTAAAGGTAATATAATGAATTTCTTTAATATATCTTAAACTTAATAATTAAAATCTTTTACACACAAACAAAAGACATTTGTCATATTATAAAAAAACTAAAGATAGTTGTCAACTTATCAAGATTAGATAAATTAAAAACAAAGAAATATAAATTTCTATTTTAAAGCTGTTTGAGTTATTTTAAATCTGCTTGAGTAAAATTTTGGAATTGTGTCAAGCAAAGATTAAGTAAAGATTCTACTAGAAAATAACAAGCACACATTAACATTCATATCAAATTACTTTGTAATATGATATGAAGATGAATAAATGCTTGTTTTTTTTTAGCTGTGTCGAATGTAATATTTCATTTAATAAAAAGAATAATTTAAAAAAAGAATAATTTAAAAAAAGAAAAATTGAGATATTTAATATTATATAAATGATATAAATGTATTCATACTTAATATGATTACATTTACTGAGTATAAACAAAATAACAAATAGGATGAATACATTCATATTCGTTTTTTTAAATTACATTCATTATGCAATAATGAATTTGGTGATAAGACCAAACTTGTTTACCGTGTATCTTTTTTTTTTATATATAATAAAAGGTGGAACTTTTCTTTAAAATCAAATACACGAATAGAGTATGAATACAGTATGAATACATACTGTTTAATTACAGTATGAATACATACTGTTTAATTACTGTATGAATACATGGGCTTGATGATCAAGCCCATTAAAGCTATATATATTTCTCTTTTTATTTTTCTCTTTTTTTTGGAAAAGTGATTTACGCTAAACTGTCTCAAATTTTATTAAATTTAAAAAAATACAAACACATTGACAAAGATTAAAACAAAACAAAAATAAAATAGTACCTAAATCACTTGGAACATATAACGTTTTAGAATCCGGCTAACAATTCCATTTAGAATTCGATGCTAGTTATTTTCAACACATTACTTGACATAAAAAGACTTTACTAACCACTGTGCTTATTTGTAAAAACAATAAATAAGACTCTCGTGACTTTAGCAAATGTTTACTGTTTATTTTGCAATGTTGACATTTTCAGTGCAAGCGCTAATTTAAATGTAAATGAGTGACGTCAATTTAAAGCCATCTTTATACGAAAACGTAGGGACTTATATTGGCCTTTTTTTTCAAATTAAATACTAATACATAATATATAATAAATGTTATTATATTTAAATAAATAAATTTTTTTGTTAAAATTTTGGACACCCTATTCATAGTCTATTACAAATTACTAAACTATATAGATAATATAACCTATATACAACACAAAAAGTCTGTTCAATAAATTTAAATTGTGCCAGAATAAAATTTGCAACTTATTAGGAATTTCCAAAATTTCATAAAACATTTCCTTTTTTTAAAAAAACCTCAACAATGCAAAAAATAAACGGAAAGCAATACAAGAAATAGATAACAAAAAAAAAAAAACAAAAAAAAAAAACAAAAAAAAAAAACATTAAACCATCGGCATCAAATAAATCTTGCATTTTCAAACCTAATTGTAACACTATTTCAGAAAGTAATACCGTTGCTCACATTTTTCAACGTATTTTCTCTGGCTATTTAAAAAATTAGATTTTTTTTTTTAACCAGTGACCGAAAATGAGATTTCTGATTTAATAAAAAAACTCTTTACAAAACGGTATAAGTTTAGATTGAAATAGTATTCCTACACACCTTCTTAAACTTATTTTTAATGTTATTTGTTAGCCTTTGTGTACCATATTGAAAAATATATTTAGTTAAGGCTAGTTTTATTGTGTATTCCATTGCACATTCTACCATCTAGTGCATTATCTGTCCGATTTTTTATGGTATCTTACTAATTTGACTTCTTTTGACTTTCACTCGTTTATTTAACTCGTTCTTCTTAAACTCAATGACTTTCAGTCTGCAAACTAGGTTATGATGCTCTTTAGTGAGCTTAACTTGTTTTCGTGAGCCTGTGTATGTGGCCTATATATGACAATTAGCCATTTATAGGCCACATACACAGATGACTTTTTCCAGATGTTTTTAAGTCAGCCAAATTTTTATGTCAGTCAAACCATGATATTTATGTTATCTTCTTAATAGATCGCAATTTGTCTCCATCAATAATACTAAATCTTTCCCAATAAAATGCTTTACATGTGTACCCCAAGGTTCTATAGTAGCACCATTATTTTTCCTTATTTTTATAAGTGATTTTAATATCTCTCTAAAATTTTCAACAGCTTACCATTTTGCCGACCATACCAACATACTCATAAAAAAATGATACCAACAAATCATGAAAAAAAATCACAAGCATACTTATTATGATTAATCCAATATACTTTAATGGCTGCGATCAAACAAACTGAGTTTTAAAACCAACAAAACTAAACTCATTATTTCCAAATCAAGTCAATCTAAAGTGCATAAAAACTTAAAATTTAGACTATGTAGTCAAAAAATCTTTTCTGTAGTTTTATATAAGTATATTTGAATCATTATTAACTCAAACCTATCCTTTTCTTCTCATCTTAAAAAACTAGCGGCCGAATTGCGTAAATTAAATAGGATGCTAGCCAATATTTGTCGCTATGTCAATCAGGAAACTTTACTCAATATATAGCATGCAATTTTTCGGTCACATCTCAGTTATGCTTTTTAATTTTGGGGACAAAATAAGTCTCATGCTTTTTTATGATTATCGAACCTAAAAAAACAAGGCATCCTTTTTATTTGTATCAAAAATGCTTTAATTGCATGATCTTGTTTATCTATTAAATTGTCTATTTGTCTGCAATCATAAACAAGTAAACCTTCCTCCGTCATTATCCAATTTAAGCCTCTTTTTTAAGCAAAATATCTTTAAATGTCCTCCCTTAACAATAAAATTTAGCTATAAAGTTTTTAGCTTGATAAACATCCCACTATAATATGTAATTCTTTGTGAATTATAGCAGCTTTAGATATTGAATCATTTTTGTCAGTTTGAAAATTCCGCGCACAATTGTTCTCTTATATTTATATCTAATTGGTTTAAACGTAAGATATAACCTTAAAATTCGAATGAAAGTAGTTTAACTTTTATTAGTTTTTTTCATAATAATAAAGGAATTTCTTAATTAATTATTAACTTAAAAAGTTGAGAGTTGAATGAGTCAGGAAAACATGAAAATCGGAGAGAGTTCCAAAGGGTTGAAGTGCAGGGTAAAAAATACCAAAAAAAAGGTTTTCAGATCATGCAGATACAGATACAGTAAAACATAAGACTTTGCTGAATGAGCAGTCTAGCGAGAATGATTTTTAGTTGATCGAACTCAAAATGATAGCTCCTTTGAGCAGCGAACATGATTGTATTTGTTTAAAAGAGAAAAAGATGCATCTTTACAACGATGGGAAAGAGGCTTGAATTTAGCATTTTAAGAAATAAATTTGCAGCCGAACTGGTGTTGTCGTATCACCTCGTTTTATACAAAAAATTTTTCAATGATTAAACTGTACAACAAAACAGTGGCGGACACAGGGGAAGAAGGAATGGGCATTGATTACATCCCCCCCTGCCGCCAGAATTTAAAAGTTGTACAATATCTCAGAAATGGAGAACCTTTTGGGTACAGAAATATTATGTCTTCCGTCGGTAGATATAACCAAAAAAGAATTAGCAAATGATAAGTTTTTAGTGCAAACTGATGGGAGTAAACATAAAGGTATGAAACTTTATTCTATTGTAAAACCAGACGTTATTGAAAAATCTGAGACTAATTTATGTATAGTGAGACATATTTTAAATGAATTACAATGCAAAGATTAGTGCAAGGCATATAGTGAACACAATTTCAATATTTATTGTAGTTCAGTTTTTCACTCTGAAAATTATAAGGTTTATAGTTTACAACAAAAAGAGTTTTTGTATTTAAGAAAACGGCTGATCTACTCACGTGCTTAACAACAGAATTCAGGATTTTGTAGATTCCATATATAAGAATTAGATATACTTAAAACTTCTATTAAAGCTAAGTTCTTTTTCTTTAAATTACGCAATCTCCGAAAAAAGAAAGAATTTTAACCAAACAAAACATTAAATTTATAAATGGATGCTTTTAGTATGAACCAAAATGATTTAGGATTTTTAAACTCATGGACCGAGGATAAAACTCATGAACGGGCGGTTTCAATCATTTAAAACATTTTCCTGTCCTTGTCTATTTATTTGTATATTTACTTTCATGCCGAACGATTTAGTTTGGCATGAAGTCAGTATTAAAAATGAGTATTTATAGGATAAAAATGTTTGCATAGACAAAAAATAAAACCGTTTTTAAACAATTTCTTAAATTGCAAAGGTTTTATAAAGACCACCTTTCGAAAAAGATTGTCGACAAATAATAGTTGCAATGTTTCAAGATTATAATGATACTTTACAAGTATTCGGAAGTTATAAAGATGGTCCAATATATGTTTGCAATACCGGGTCAAAATGCAACCGGTCATAATAATTATAATCATAACAAATTAGATATAATGTAATGACAATGATAATGATTATATTAACTAAAAAAAATCAATATTTTTATGATATATTTATAAGTAAATTTAACAAGGAAAAATAATTTCCCTGTTAAATTCACTTTAATATTATTATACAATTAATACTTAATTAGTTTTTACTTTAATTCCATTACATTTTGATATTGCCATCGTTATTGTTAAAAATAGTTTATTCAGGCATTGTCTAAATCAAAGTATATCTACAAATAAATACTCCCAAAAGTCGCAGCGGTTTTTCTGATGTTAAAAACAAGAAACACCCATATTATAATGTTTATATTGATGTTATAGCATTTGATGTTATATTGATGCTATAACATTTGATGTTATAAACCTATAATTTATATTGTTATAATTTATACTGATGTTATAACATTTGATGTTATAAACATTTATATTATAAACACTAACCCCAATATTAAGGGCAATAACTTTCTGGCTTTTTTTCATTTTTACTAATTTGAATTAAATTTATTATTGACATTACACTTTAAACATCACTAAACAGTTTTAAGTGTTCCGTAGATATGACTACGGAACACTTAAAACCCCTTTGAAACAGTTATATTACCTATAGGTAGTATAATTGTTTCAAGGGGGCTGTAAACATTGCAAAGTCATAACTACGCAACACTTAAAACTATTTAGTGATATTTAAAATGTAATGTCAAAAAAAAAATTTAATTTAAATTAGTAAAAATGAAAAGAAGCAAGAAAGCGGAGCGCCAGAGAGGTCTAGTAAAAGGTGTTTTAGGGGTTTTAATCGTTTCAAGTTTGAATTTCAGCATTTTTTTTGACATCAATCTTATTTAATACCTAAATTCACACACCCATACTTATTATTTAAAAACTTTGGCATATAAAATTCGCCGAATGGTCACACACGAGCAGTGAACGCCTGAGGGAAGAAATGAAGTACATTAGAATAACAGAGAATTATTTATTAGACAAAGCATATTTTGACAGTTTTCAAGACAAAAATAAAGATTATTAGAGGAATATTTAAAAATAAATAAGACAAGCTATACAACCAAAACAGTACTCAACCATATTAACAATAAGAAAAAAAATAAATAAATAAAAATTAAAAAAATAAAAACAAATAATAATAAAATGTATATATATATATATATATATATATATATATATATATATATATATATATATATATATATATATATATATATATATAAAAAATTATTTTATAAATACCAATAGCCAAATTTGTAAAGCACCAATATTTTTTTTGATGATATGATATAAAAAGTATAGCATTTTTTTGACAGCAATCTTATTTAATACCTAAATTCACACACCCATACTTTCATCCAACACCAATTATACCTGTCGTGATCGCTGACATAATTAAAGGCCGGTTAGTAACTAAAACAATAAATATTTCTCTAATTCGATTGCGCAACTATATTCGTAACATGAAAAAGAAGTGATTATCGGATCGTCGTAACGCTAAAGGAATTTAAAAAACAGAAGTAGAGGACCATTTGCTCTTTTGTCCAGGTTTATTTTTTTAACTTAAGGGTTTAACCCTTTAAGTTATATGAAAAATAGGTTTGATGTTTATTTAGAAATAACATAGTTAGTCAATTGATTTTATTTTTGATTTTGTGTAGAATATGAAGAAGAGTAAACATTTCTTAGGGTATATTTTTCTCAGAATGATGCTCGGGATGGTAACTTTTCATACTTTCGCATATATTTCCATGACTTAAATATTTAAAAAAAGAAAAGGTCAATTCTACTTTTCTTATTCCAGTTAACGAGCTAATTATTTTTAAACATTTATCTTTTTCAAGCAAGCTACAAAAACATTCACAATCTACTTCTAATCTTTTTTCTATTATACTTTTTTGTTGATAAGAGTTAACAATTACCAATTTGTGATGCATGAATTCTTTTATCCGTATTAGTTGTTAATTCTGCGTATTTTGACCTTTTACATAGAAGTTTTTTTTCATAATTTTTATTGTGGTGTTTTAAATGCTCACCTGTTTTTAAAGATTTTATACCGTAACCAGAACTTTTGTAGGAAATTTAAATCGTCGTTTTACTTTAAAACAGTTATATTTAACGACATAGTTTAAATTTTTTATTTTATTTTATTTATTTTAGGTACCCCAAGAAGTCCTACGGTCATATCACAGAGCACTGCGGAAGAGCATTTGAACTTCACTTACCAAGAGGTTGTATTGAACCACGATCTCTAGCTTCTGAGGTGCGCTAACCACTGTGCTACGGCTGCTCAAATAACTTATATTACGTTCGAAAAAACATAAAACTAAATAAATATTATGAAAAAAGTTTTTATTATAATATAATCAAAGATTTTTTTTCGGCTTCGAAAAAAAGTTTTTTTAGAGGAAGTTCTTGTTTTACTTTTTCTTTTTTACATGTTCTTTTCGAAGCGCCAAAAAAGCAACAAATATATACATAAATATTTTTAACAGTAAAAAATATATATTTTTACTGCTGATATTTATAATAATGTACTTTCCGTTTTACTTCAAAATATTAGGAGCTAATAAAAAGGATTAAAGATTTTTTGTTAAGCATTAAAAATACTTTCAAAGTAACTTGCCTCGCTAACCGCCCCACTTCAACACTATAACTTACCTGATTGAATTAATACTTGGGTGACGCCAATATTTCATTGAAAACATATAATCTTAAAGTTCTAAGTAAGTAATACGTTGGTGCATGCTGCGACACATGAAAAATAATTTTCAGTAACCATAGTAACTATTATAAATTAAAATAAACTCTTTCAAGTTTTTAGTAGTTAGTATAAATTGCACGAAACAAATGTGAAGGAATAAAATGCGCCATTTTTTTTAGTGACTGTAATAATATATTTTTAATTTTATTTTTATTTTGTTTACAACTTAGTTGTTGTTTCGAAAAAAATTTTTTTTTTTTTGTTTTTTTTTGTTTTTTTTTTTTGTTAGTTTACATTTTACATAATATATATAAATTACATATTTCTCAAATACAAACAAGGCTTCTAAAAGAAGATCACAATGATCTTATCGTCAGAAGCCTTTTACAAAAGTAGTACGCAAAATATTATAAAAAAAAAAAAAACGTTATTACAATGAGCACGTAAAAATAACATAAAAACAATAGATCGTACCATGGAAGTAAAAAACAGAAGGAAGTTCATCGAGCCGCAAACATCAAAGCAATTTTAAGTCGTCTCGGGAGTATGCTTGTAACCGACAAAAAAAAACAAGTTTCACTGGATAAAAAAACAACAAAATTCACTGAAATGATTTTTATTAAAACATTAAAAAATGAATCATTCTAGGGATATGCTGAAAATTTTTAACCATTAGTAATTGCAATTATTCAAAAAAAGGTTTATTAAAACTCGGTAATTAAATAGAACCACTTGATTTTAAAAGCATATGTTAGTTAAGGTCAGGTTTAAAAGCATATGTTAGTTAAGGTCAGGTTTTAAAAGCATATGTTAGTTAAGGTCAGGTCAGGTTTTCCTGCTACTGGTAACATGTAACCCAGTACAACCTGCTCCATGTCCTGCTGCCTTGTAGGATACGCTTTTTTAGGCAAAGGCTAGGAGAAGTTAACTCCGAATTAAAACACCCCCTGCCTTGGGGCTCTTGGTTGAGTAAAGGCTAGAGATGGTGTCTCGATAAAAATACTCATCTTGGGCAGATGTTACATGCATCCAGCTGCTGTCTTGTAGAAGGCCTCCTAGGCAAAGACTTAAGGGGTAAACAGATTCTATCTGTTGACCAGCCTCGCACCCCTTCCTCATCTATTAGGCTGGCGCAGATGTATTCTTAATACATTGTTTCCAGTTTAGGATGTTGAACGCTGGATCTTCTTGACTCAATGCGTGGGTATTGCTTGTGTCTCTGTTTTTATGACTGGGCAACTCATTCTATTATCTCCTAATGAGGGTACAGCTCTAAAACTCAGTTTTATGGTTCTGAGGCCGGCTGGTAGTCAGGTTTCCCGAACTCTGTGGTAGCTCTCAGAGAGGCTGATTCCATCAACAGCCGAAAAATATCAGAGTACTAACAGTGCCATGTTGCGCATGGATGGTGTCCCTGTTTGTACTTTTGGTGTGCATTGCAGAGGCCACATTTGGAGCCCTTTGTTACGGCTTAGGGTTTATTAAGAGTAATGAGGCTATTGCTTAGTTGTTAAATAGTGTACTGAGTACTATCTATACTTGAGTCAAGTTCTTTATAAATTTAAAATGACTAAAGTACCTAAAACTAAAAAACACAAAAAACCATTGTCATCACCAAGTTCTCTAAACCTATCATTTACTAATATTCGTGGTCTTCGAAGTAACTTTTCTTCTGTTGAGTCTTATCTCTTGCAAAGTTCACCAGACCTACTTGCTCTTTGTGAGACTAATTTAAGTTCGGCTGTCCCATCTTGTGATCTTAGTGTTGATGGTTATCTTCCTTTAATTCGTAAAGACTCCAATAATCACATGCTTGGCCTGGGCATCTACATTCGTAAGAACTCACCCATTTGTCGTGAAACTAGGTTTGAATCTACAGACTATTCATTTATGTGCTTTCGTTTAGCACAACTTCACTCTATCGCCTTTCTCTTTGTTCTATATCGCTCTCCTTCATCCCAAGATTGCACTATTCTTGATGTTATTTCTGATCAAATTGACCAAGCCCTCTCTCTTTATCCATCGGCCAATATCGTCGTTGTTGGTGACTTTAATGCCCATCACACCGATTGGCTTGGCTCTAGTGTCAGTGACTCTGCTGGCGTTAAGGCCCTCAACTTTTGCCTTTCTCAATCTCTAACTCAAATAGTCAACTTTCCAACTCGTTTTCCAGACAACCCTAATCATTTACCTTCTCTACTCGACTTATGTCTTGTTTTGGATCCTAGTCAGTGCTCAATTTCTCCACATTCACCCTTAGGTACTTCTGATCACGGTTTGATCTCTCTAAAACTATTATCAAATTCTTCTACTTCATCAGAATCCCCCTATCATCGTACCACATACAACTACCTTAAAGCTGACTGGGACTCTTTCCGTGATTTTCTTCGTGATGGCCCTTGGGTAGAAATCTTTCGTCTTCCTGCTGACAAATGTGCTTCTTACATAACTTCGTAAATTCAGGCTGGCATGGAATCTTTTATTCCCTCTCGACGATTCCAGGTTAAGCCTCACTCTTCTCCTTGGTTTTCCTCACATTGCGCTGCAGCAATTTCTAATCGAAACCATTACTTCCATATCTATCAGCAAAACAATTCTCCAGAAAACAGACATCTGTTCACTATCGCCAGAAACCATTGTAAAAAGGTTTTGTCTGACGCCAAAACTCGCTATTCCCAGGTCATTAAATCTCGTATCTCATCACAAAAATTAGGCTCTCGAGACTTCTGGAGAATCTTTAACAGTATCAATAATAAGGGCAAATCTGTTATTCCTTCTCTCTTGTATGGTTCAGACTTTGTCACCTCACCTAAAGACAAAGCTGAATTGTTTGCTAAGAACTTTTCATCAATATCATCTCTTGATTACACTAGTTGCGTTTTACCTGACATAGCCGTCAAACAGGTTGATCCCTTGCTTTACATTCGCATCACTTCAGCTTCTGTATCTAAAGTAATTTCCTGCTTAGACTCTTCAACAGCTTGTGGTCCTGACAACATTCCTGTTGTAGTTTTGCAGAGGTGTTCTCCGGAGCTTTCATCCATACTTTCTAAACTATTTAACAAGTGCTTATCAGAGTCTTGTTTTCCATCATGCTGGAAAGCAGCATCTGTTATCCCTATTTTCAAAAATTCCGGAGAGCGATCTGATTCATCTAACTACCGTCCCATTAGTCTTCTTCCTGTCATAAGCAAGGTTTTTGAATCTTTAATTAACAAACACTTAATCTCTCATCTTGAATCAAATAACTTACTTTCTGACCATCAATATGGATTTCGGTCTTCTCGTTCTACAGCTGATGTGCTAACAGTAATAACCGATAGGTTTTACCGTGCATTAGATAGAGGTGGAGAGGTTAAGGCTATCGCACTTGACATTTCTAAAGCTTTTGATAAAGTTTGGCATGCTGGTCTTCTCCATAAGCTTTCTTCTTATGGTGTAGCTGGTAACGTCTTTAAGATTATTGAGTCCTTTCTTTCCAATCGTAGTATAAAAGTTGTCCTCAATGGACAACACTCTTCTTCACATCCTGTAACTTCAGGGGTTCCTCAAGGTTCAATCCTTGGCCCTATACTCTTTTTAATTTACATTAACGATCTTCCAGATATTCTCACATCTAAGGTGGCATTATTCGCTGACGACACTACCATTTACTCTTGTCATGATAAGAAGCCTACACTCTCTGATTGCTTGGAGGGGGTATCTGAGCTTGAAAAGCTCTTCCACTTGCAATAAAAGTTGGAAATAAAATAACTAATAGTTTTAATGAAATTGCGACTGAATTTAACAAATTTTTTTCCACTATAGGAACAAATTTATCAAACAAAATCCCTTTATTAAATTATAAATTAACAGATGAACGTCAAACGTCAAACTCCTTACATTTTACAAACCTAACGCTTGAGGAATTTGATACAGCTTTTAGATCGTTAAAAAGAAATAAATCAGTAAACCTGACGGTATAAATGGAAATATTGTAATAGACTCTTATGATGTCATGAAGAATATTCTTTACAAAATCTTTAAATCATCCATTAAACAAGGTAAAAAAATTAAAACAAGGTAAACAAGGTGAAAAAATTAAAAAAAAAAAATCTTTAAACAAAAAATTATACAATGATTACAAACATCTATTTGAAAAAGTACGTAAAAATTTAAAAAGAATTACTACTCGAAATTAATTGAAAATGTTAAGAATGACTCTAAACGTACTTAGAAAATATTAAGAGAAATTGGTGGAAAACAAAAAACTTGCTCAGGTTCCTTACCGCAGGTGATTAGAGTGGATAACCAAAGATATTTTTGAACCTAGATTAACATATTAACCTAGATTAATAGCTCATGAGTTTAACAAATTCTTTATTGATATCGGTTCGAAACTAGCAAATAAAGTTCCTAATACCCAAATTGTGTTCAATAAGTTTTTAACACCGATGGATGATTGCATTTGTTCAAATAATTTATCTTCTGAGTTATCATTTGAGGAGTTTCAAGTGTCGTTTAAATCTATTAAAAAAAATAAAGCCCCTGGAGCTGATGAAATAAATGGAAACATAGTCTTAGAATGCTTTGAACAATTAAAAGATATTCTCTTTGAAGATTACAGAGCGTCAATACAACAAGGAGTTTTTCCTGATAAGTTAAAAATAGTTCTAATTTTTAAACTTCTAATCTTTTAAGTATTATGTTTGCGGATGACACTAATTTATTTTTATCTGATAACAATATTAATAAACTCACTACTATGAATGAAAAACTCAAAATAATTTCTAGCTGGTTCAAATGCAATAAACTTACCCTAAATATTAAAAAAACAAAATGGATTCTTTTTCAGTCGAAAAAAAAACGTTATTTACCCCCAACTCTACATAATATTTTTATTGACCATATTGAAATAAAAAGAGATTGCACCACAAAATTTTTAGGCGTATTCCTTGATGAGACAATCACATGGAAGCAACATATTGATTATGTTGGTACTAAAGTTTCAAAAAATATTGGAATTCTTTATAAGGCCAGAATCTATATAAATAAAAAAGTTTTATCCCAACTTTATTATGCATTCATTCATAGCTATATGAATTATGCAAATATTGCTTGGGCAAGCACTGAAAAAAGTAAGTTACAATCTCTCTATCGCCGTCAGAAACATGCAATACGTGTAATTAAGTGTGCTGATTGTTTTTCTCACTCTAAACAACTTTTTTCTGAAATGAGAATACTTATTATTTACGAACTTAATTGTTTTAATATTTTATGCTTAGTATATATATGTAAAAACAATCTTTCTCCTGCCATTTTTAATGATTTAATTACTTTGAAACCTATCAATAAATACTCTCTAAGAAATAACAACCTTCTATATGAGCCTTTTTGTCGAACAAGTTTTCACCACTTTTTCATTGATTATCGTGCACCCCATCTTTGGAAAAAAATTGTTTTGCCTAATTTTAATTTTGATCTACCTACTTCTTTGCATCTTTTTAAAGTTAAGCTGAAAAATCTTTTTCTCTCCCGTATTATCAAAATTTGACAATAATATTTATATTATGGAAATATTTATTAAACTTTATTATATATACTACAAAGTGATATATGTATGTATATTTTCTTTTTATTTTGTTGTACTTATAGTTACTTTATAATATAATATTTTGTTTACATTAGTATAAGGTTCTGACGATAAAATCTTACTGATCTTCTTTCAGATACCTAGTTTTTTAAATGTTAGTAGTATTTGCTTACTTTACCATTTGTATTAATTTTTTATTTACTCTCATTATATTGTAAAAACGAACTAACAAATGTAAACTAAAATATTAAAAAAAAAAAAAAAAGGTTCTTTTCCAGACTCTCTGAAAATAGCAAAAGTAATTCCTATTTTTAAAACAGGAGACCCGACCAATATAACAAATTACAGACCTATTTCTGTTCTTCCAGTTTTTTCAAAAATATTAGAAAAAATAATGTATAACAGAGTGTACACATACCTAATTACCAATAAGCTTCTTTATAAAAATCAGTTCGGTTTAAAAAAAAACAACTCAACCGAACATGCAATTCTTCAATTAACACGTTATATTAAAGAATCTTTTAAAAATCAAAAAATTACACTTGGTGTTTTCATTGACCTGTCAAAAGCTTTTGACAAGGTCGATCATAATATTTTGCTTAAAAAACTTGAATGTTATGGCATAGCAGGTAAAACTCTAAGTTGGTTCAAAAGTTATCTCTCCAACCGAAAGCAATTTGTTTTAATAAAGATTCGCAACCTCAAACATTAATGAACATAACATATGGTGTCCCACAAGAATCCATACCTGGACCACTTCTTTTCATTATATATATAAATGATCTTAACAAAGCATCCAATTTAAAGACTATAACTTTTGCAGATGACACAAACTTGTTTCAGTCACATGAAAATATAAACCTTCTTTTTAATAATATGAACAGAGAACTTAAAAAAATTTCAACTTGGTTCAAAAAAAATAGGCTATCTTTAAATATTGAAAAAACAAAATGGATGCTTTTCCATCCAAACTATAAAAAACAGATACTGCCTGTAAATATGCCTAATCTTTTTATAGACAATGCCATTCTAAAAAGAAAAGAAGTAACAAAATTTTTGGGAGTTTTTATTGAAGAAAATCTGTCTTGGAAGTCACACATCAATAATATTTCTAATAAAGTTACAAAAAACATTGGAATTCTATACAAATCTAGAGGTATTTTAAACAAAAAGCAATTAACATAATTATATTACTCTTTTATTCACTGTCATATCAATTATGCAAATATTATATGGGAAAGTACACATAAAACTAAACTTAAATCTTTTTATCAGCGTCAAAAACACGCAGCTCGCATAATAAATTTTAAAAACCGTTTTTCGAACTCTGAACCGCTTTTTAAAGAAATGGACGTTTTAAATGTTTATCAACTAAATGTGTTTAATGTTTTGTGTTTTATGTACAAATGTAAAAAACTTATGTCCCCCGATGTATTCGTAAACCTTTACAAGATTAAACCCCAAAACAAATATAACCTACGTAATAATAGCTTTTAGAAAAACCTTTTTGCAATAATAAACAAGCTCAATTTTGTATATCTTATCGTGGACCTTTTCTCTGGAATGAAATAGTACGGCCTAATTTTATTTTTTCATCTAAATTGATCTATTCCTTTTTTAAACAATCTATTAAAAAAAACATTTTTTCAACAAAAAATATTTTTGATTTTTTTTGATTTAAAAAGAAAAAAAAAAAAAAAATTTAATTGCTATACTGCATAATGATTTGTTATGTTTGTGTAGTTATTTGCACAAAACTGTGCAAAATACCAATATACCACCATTGTGTCTAGGAGTGATAGCTACACACTGGTTTGGAGAAAAACTCCACACACGAGTGTGTAGTGTGAATTTGAAGCGTTTAGTGCCACAGGGTCTGTATGTTTGGTGATTTTATTCCTCAAGATTAGCTAAATAAGAAAAACACTTCAGTCCGTAAAATTAATAATTCTAGATAATCCCGAAAAATGTAAAAAAAGTTATGGTATTTAATTTTCTAATAGTTTTGTATCCCTATCAAAAATTTCAAGTCAAATGTAATAACAGTTGGAAATTATGAAAAAAATATATTTTTTTGTGCCGTTTCATATATTTACATTAAAGACATAATATTACATTTATAAAAATTGGCCGGAGCAAGAAGACAATGACTGCCTTATCACCGAGCCCCGTTTACAAATTTTTCGTGTTTATAAACAATTATGAATAAAATATACAAAAAAGCGTTAAATAGTACATAACTTTTGTCAAATAATAAAATGACAATTATATTAAAAATTTAAAAATAAAGAAAGTTTTGTATTTTAATACAAATATATTTGATACATATAACAAAATATATTTAGTGCTAATGGAAGCGTTTTTTCTATTTTAAAATTACCTTTTAAAAAAAATATTTAAAGTCTATTGAATTAAAATCTAATTGAAGTAAGATTCTTTTAGAAACTGTTTTAAATTTTTCCAAAGAGTTTTGTTCTTTGATAGAGTTTTTAATAAAATTTTTCCATAAAAAAAGCCCTCGATATTGAATTCGATAAGAACTGATTTTTAGATTAATTCTAGGAACAATAACGTTATCCTCTGAAAACTTTGTTGAATACTTATGAGATATTTCGCTAAAACAAGATTGAAATATAAGTGGAGATATTTCATGGTTCATTTTAAACATCAAAAGTAATGATTAGTAAATGTTTAGCTTATAAATGTTTAAAGCCTTGAGACTATTTAATAGCGGTTCGCAATAAACTGTTATAATAAATCTGTTTGCCCTAAATACAATTGCATACAAGCATGCTTTTGTTTACTATAAAGTTTTTTGAAATTTCCGTAATTCGTACTTCCCCATGCAATGTTGCAGTAAGAAAGAGACCTGTGAGTAAATGAAAAATAAATTTTCATTAGAGCTTTTGGGTTTAAAAATGGTTTTGTTTTATAAAGTACGGAAATATTATAAGAGATTTTACTTTCAATTGATTGGATGTGAAACTTCCATGACAAGAATTAAGCCTAAAAAGTTAACAATAGATTCCCTTTTTACATCTGTTTTATTGAATAAAAGATTTGGCAGTTTAAGTGGAATATTTTCAACTTTATTTGGTTTGTGGAACATGATGAATTTAGTTTTATCTACATTTAGTGAAACGCGGTTACTTATAAACCATTCATTTACTATAAATAATTCTTCATTAAAAATTTTAAAATGAATTTTTATATCTCTGTGTGAATAAAACAGATTGCAATCGTCAGCAAATAATATAAGATATACTTTTTTAGATGCTAAAAATAAGTCATTTATATACACTAGAAACAATAATGGTCCTAAAATAGATCCTTGAGGAACCCCGCAACAAAAAAAAAACAACAAAGTTTTTTTTTGGTTTCATTTGTTTCATAGGTTATGCATTGTTTTCTGTTAGTCAAGTAGTTTTTAAACCAAAGTAAGTTTAAGTTGTTTACCCCATAAAGTTCTAATTTTTTTATAAGAATTTCATGATTGACAGTGTCATCATAATCTTTATCAAACGCATCCGATATATGGTTTACAAGCTCAATTACCGCGTAATCCGTAGAATGATTTTTTTAAAACTCAAATTGTTTGTTTTCAAACAGAAGATTATTTGAAACTAAATGATTATAAAGCCTATTGTACATAATGCGTTCTTGCAATTTAGAGAAACAAGGTAATACAGAAATAGGTTTGAAGTTTAAAACATTTGTTTTTTCACCTGACTTGAAAACCGGTGTGATTTTGGCTATTTTAAGTTTGTCTGGTACAATACCAGACGTTAATGAGAGATTAAAAATGTGAAACAATAAGGGTTCAATAATATCAAAGACTGATTTAACTACATTGACGCTAATTTTATCTATGCCTGCAATTTTGTTATTATTCAGAAATTATGCTCCTCACTTATATTTAAATTTAGTTCTGTCATAAAATTATTTGCTGTTTTGAGGTAAGTTTCAAATTTTATGGTACAAGATGGAATTTTAGTCGCCAGATTTGGACCGATCTCAAAAAAAAAAACTGTTTAGCTTGTCAGCTATGGTTTCTTTATCATAAACAACTTTTTCATCAATTAATAGTTTTTGTGGCAAATTGTTTTTAATCGAAATATTTTTGCCAATTATTTCTTTTATTATATTCCAAATTTTTTTTGAATTTCCATTACTTTTTTCCAATACCTTTTCATAATAAGATTTTTTTGAAAACTTTTTGGTGTTTTCAAACAAACTTTTGTAGTTTTTGTATATTATTTCATTATGATATGTTTTGTGTCGTAGATATTTTTCATATAGTTTTTTTTTTTTTGAAGATTTGATTAAACCTTTTGTCATCCACGGATTCAAAATAGACTTAGAATTTAAATTTTGTTCAATTAAAGGAAATGCCCTATTATATTGTTTACTAAAAAACGCGAGGAATAATGCATAATCATTATTTGCATTTTGTGTTTCATACACTAAGTTCCAATCAACAGAATTTTTTAATAGATTGCAAAAATGTGCTATGAAGTTTTCATTGATTTTACGAACCAATATTTTTAATTTAATGGAATTTTTTTTTTGTTAATTTTTTAGGTGCCCCAAAAAGTCCTTGCGGTCTTATCACAGAGCACCGCGGAAGAGCATTTAATAGGAAGTTTACGCCTCCTTCATAACCGATGTCGCAAAACTTGCCCAGAGGTGGGGTTTGAACCACGGATCTTACGTTTCTGAGGCAAGTAAATTGTTTTTTAATGTTATGTTTTTAGTGGTTAGAAAGATAGGAAAATTATCACTTATGTCAGTTTTAATTATGCCTGTACACAGCATTTGTGAAAGTTATTTGCCCAGTAAGCACAAGACGCATTTTAGACACTTATAGACGTCTAAAACTAGTCTAGGTAAAAACGCACTTTTATAGACGTTTTTAAGACATCTTTTAGACGTCTTTTATGAATGCGTTTTTAAAATGACGTTTAAAAGGCGTCTTTTTTAAAGATAAAAAGACGTCTAGAAGACGTCAATTTTTAGACATCTTCTAGACGTCTTTTATAAAGGCGTTTTTAAAATGACGTTTAAAAGGCGTCTATTTAAGCGTTAAAAAAACGTCTAGAAGATATCTTTTTTTAAGACATCTTCTAGACGTCTTTAATAAATGCGATTTTAACATGACATTTAAAATGCGTGTTTTTAAAGTTTAAAAATACGTTTAAAAGACGCGTAATAAACAGTCTAAAATACGCATTAAAAGACGTCTAGATCAAAGCTAAAAGACGTCTTTTCTGAGACCTGTTTATAAATATGTCATTATGACTTCTTTTTGACGGCTTTGTCATTACACGTTAAGTAGATGTCGTATATTCAAAGTAAAAACATAGTTTTTATTATTTTCAATAATTTGTTCAAGTTTTAAGTGTAAATTACTTTAAATTAAATTACTTTTTTACACAATTGCTAAAATTGTTGTCACAGGAATCACTAAAATAATTGCTATAACAATAATATCTTTTTTTTATTAATAATTATTTTGCTTTTTTAATAGATAGTTGACTGATCATGATAATAAGTGAAAATGGCAAGAATTTTACTTTTAGTTTTTATACACCCACAAGCCATATAATAAGTCAAGTATGCGGTCAAAAATTAGCTAGCAATACGTATGTTAAATTTTATTATAACTAAATTTTATTATAACTAAAGTAATAAATGTTTAAAATACTGTTTTGATATTTAATTGTTATTTATTATTTTCATCTTTGATGCATCAACCGTTGGTGGTGATTACAGCAATATTATTTGGATTGCTGGTTCCTATGTATATTTTGTATATACAATATATGATGTTATAAATACAATAAATATATACCACATACTACGCGAAAATGTTACGTCATGTACTTAAATTTATCTTGAAAAAACGTCTAACATACGTCTAAAACGCGTTTTTATAAAGACGTCTTCATTTAAACGTCTTTTAGCCTTATTATCTAGACGTCTACAAGTGCGCCTTTTAGACCTCCTTAAAGACATCTTTAAAACGTCTTTTAAACGTCTTTGTGCTTACTGGGTGTTATTAAGTTGTCGACTAATGTTGACGATGTCTTTGTTATTCTTGTTGCCTTATTTATTGTTGGAATAAAATTATATTGCAAAATGGTGTCAATAAAGCATTTAGCATCAATTTTTGATGCATAATTTAAAATGTTTATGTTAAAATCTCCAACTAAGTATACATGTTTCCGATTTTTACTGGTTTGTGTTAGAAAATATTTATAGTTTAACTTGAAATTTTTTAAGTTTCCAGCTGGTTATCTATAAATAGAGTTTACGAAAACATTTTTTTCCTTTTTATTTATTATTTCATTGCATAACGACTCACAATCAGTTTCATTCACACAAAGATCATTACGCTGAATAAAATTTAATGAGTTGTGAATAAAAATACTCACCCCACCACCAGCATGTTTATGACGCGATTGATGAACCGATGCATAATTGGCTAATTCAAATCGTGCGTTTTCTTCATTGTTTTTAAGCCACGTTTCTGTAAGGCAGATAATTTTAAAAAGTTTTCAAAGATTTTACTCATGCTCGGAATGTTCAGAGTTAAAATTGAGAAAGCATTATTGTTCTGAGAAAGAAAATGAGTAGATTCAGAAATTAAAAATGACTCAGTTTCAAAGCTTTTTTAATAAAAAAAAGTTTTATTATCACTTAGCTTTAAATCTTCGTAGTTAAATTTTGTAGAAAAGTTTTCCCCCATTTTAAAAACATAAAATTTTAAATAAAACAAAGAAAGAACAACGTAATATATATACATGAATAAAAAAGAGTTAAAATATAACGAACCTAATTCTTTTTTCGATTGGAGGCCCAATCACGTATGATCAACCTATAGTGCGATATGACAGCGTATTTCCCAGATGTTCGTTCTACTTTCATCTTTTCTTTTAAAGCTCTTCTTATTTGTTTGGTCTCCGGACAAAAGTCTTCATTGATGAAAATATTTTTTCCTTTCAGATAAAAAGATTTTTAAGAATTTCTGTTTTATCTTTAAAATCCAAGAGTTTTAATACGATTGTTCTTGACTTTTTTGCCAGTTCTGTGAGCTCGTTCTATTTTAACATTCTTTACATCTAGATAATCTTCTAATAATTTTTTTACCCTTGATTTGGTCTCTTCCCAGCTTTCGTTTTCATTCTCTTTTACACCGTCTATTCTTAAGTTATTTTGTCTCGAACGATCTTCCGTTTCCCTTAACTTGTTTTTTATATTAAGGAATTCCGAGTTTAGTTTAGCTGTTTCACTACCAGATGGATTTATCATTTCCTGATAACTAATTGCAGTTTTTAATTTAGCATCAATAAGCTGTTCATGAAAAATTAAGCTTAATTTATTTCTTCAACATCTTTTATTATTGACTTAACTCGTTCGACATTGTCGATTATATTTTTTTCAACTTTATCTAAGCGGTCATGAATTATTTTTGTGCTTGAACTTACAATGGCTAGAATGTTTATTTCTTGTTGCTTTAAGATTTCTTCAAATTGTTTTTTGTAATCACTAAACATCTCCTTCAATATTTTTTTAATCTCATCTCAAGTAACTGCCATAATTAACTTATATGATTAATAAAATCTCAATTCAATTATTTTGATAAAATCTTATTACATAGTTACTAAAATGTATCAGTTTGTATTTTTTCTGTAGTTTTATTATTAAACTATTATTTAAAAATAGATTTTTTTTAATAACAAATTTTTAGATTAAAACAAATTTTACGCCATAAAAAAAACCCGTCCGTTCACTTCAGAAGGCGAGCAAAAAATTCAAATTGCCGAACTGTGTAATCTTTGTGCAGTAATTTACAAACCGGTCTTTAAATTTTGCAATAAAATCAAAATGATGTATTTTTCAGATTCCATGATTCCATTATACATACCCGACGGGCATTTGTTTTTAAAAGTTACGTTCTAAATGTGTTTTAAACGTCTTTTAAACTTCTTTTAAACATTAATGTTTAAAAGACGTTTTAAACATTGTTTTAAACAGTTTATAAGCAGTTGTTTAAAACAGTCTTTTAAACATTAAAATTTTGTTTAAAACACATTTAGGGCATTTTTTTAAAACACATTTAGAACGTAACTTTTAAAAACAAATGCCCGTCGGGTATTTGCATATTATACATTTTATTTTTTTAAAGTTGTTTAATCACCATGAAAAATTTCAAGTCAAAAATAAAAACGATTCAAAAGTTATGAAAAAGTCAGTGAGAACCTAAAAATGTATAAATTAGTTAAAAATCTGTAAAATAGGTGATTCTAGAGAATCCCGAAAAATTTTCAAAATATTTTTGGAATTTTATTTTTTTATAGTTAGTAGGTCACAATAGAAAATTCCACGTCAAATGTATCAACTTTTAAAAGTTATTTAAAAGTCAGTATGACCCCAAAAAAATATAAATTTGTAAAAGGCCTTAGTCTGTAAAGTAAAAAAAATAGTGAAATAGATTCTGATCATTCCCGACTGATTTAAAAACAAATCAATTTGGAATTTTTTTTTTATAGTTGGTTGGTCACTATGGGAAATTCCAAGTCAAATGTATTAGCTGTTCAAAAGTTATTCAAAAGACAATTATACTCTCATTTTTGGTGCAATAACCAACTCATACTTAAGCCTTACACCTTTTGTAAATAAATCATCAATTTTTCCACTACAAAAAAGTTCAATAACGTTTGATCCGCATAACTTCAAAGGCCAAATGACCCCTCATTTTACATCTACAATTAATAACTGGAATGGCGTTAACCCTAATATATATAATCCATTTTTAGGATCCTTAATTAGAATGTTATGTTTTATAATAAACGTTTTTTTAATGAACTCATTTAATGAAGTATGATAAAAAACTAATGCATTAGTACGTACCGTTTGTCGTCTAGTATGGTCTCGTTATACATCCAATATATACAGCGTTTGGCATGATCCTCGTTATGTTTCATAACTTAATTTAAAGTTTAACAATCAAACATTTTTCAGGTAACAAAACTAATTTGGAATTGCAATTGAACCATACAGAGGCGGATGAAAATATCTTGGGGGATTTTTTTTGGGGTTCCTAAAACAGCGGGGCCTGGGGCTATAGTCCCCCTAGCCTCCCTTGATCCGGCAATGGAACCGTTTTTCTTTTAAACTACAAAGCGTTCTTTGAATAATAACATTTTTGTCTTTAATACTATCTAAATCTTTTAATTTGTAGAAAAATCTTGCTACATCACCATAAGTTGCTAGATCTGTAATAAGAAGATCAGAAGGGCTACCACCATATAAATTACACCGTCTAGTACTTTTTACAGGAGGCATTTTTTTATTATTGTAATAAATTAAGTTTGTTAATATAGTTAATATAAATTAAAGGTTTTATAACTCCTTAAAAATAACAGAAAAACGCATTTGCAAGGTTCAATCTACAATTTGATACTCTACTTTTTGGTTTATTTACATTTTTTTAAGGCCGGATGTCATAATACACAGGGTGTCAACTCAAAACAAACTTAAAAAAATGTACAAAACTATTTTTAAAAAACTCAATTGAATAACTGGAAAATGTGTTTTTTATAATCATTGAATCAATTATGCACAAAAAATATATTTTTCAGTATTTTTAGTATGCCTTTCAAAACAGTCCTTTCTAGTTCTTTCAGTTTATCCAGCAGAGTGAACACCCCGATATATCCAATAAAAATGGCAACTTATAAGAAATTATTTAAGTTGGAATTTTAATGCTTATTTTTAAAATAAGAAAGCTTCTACTTAACTTTAAAAGTTTTTTTGCTAAAATTATTTTATAAGATTATTACTCCAGCTTGTGATAAATTTCCAGAAATTGCTGGTCTCTAATGGGCAGTTGAATTATTAATAACACTAAACCTCTTTTGTTTTTCATTAGTAAAATAAACTTTTATTTTAACTTTGTCAAACAAAGTTATTAAAATAAAAAACTTTATTAAGATGCACGTGAAAAATATATATTATTGGCTATAAATTAAACTTGTTCAGATTTGCAAAGAAGTCAACAAAATAAGGAATTTTGTGAAAATAGTTACTTTTGTCAAAAAGTGCTTAAATGAGTGGTTTAGACTTTTGATTTAAAAATGTTTTCAAATTATCACGAAAATAAAAAAAACATGTTTTACAACTTTGCCTCTAGACAACCCCTTCACATCAGTGTGAAATAACATAATATTATTGAATGCTACGTAAAGCACAACCTTATACGATAATCACGGCATTTACAAATAACTTTTAATTAATCAAAACGTTTTTATTAAAATTTTATCAAATTTATGGCTTTAAATTGTTTGCAAAAGTAAATAAAATATAATTTCTTTAAACATTTCAACTTAGTAATACAGTATAAATCATTTTAGAGAATTATAGTGATAAAATTATAAACCGAACCAAATTACACCAGAATGGAGTATAAAAGAGATTTTTTTTTTTGAGGCCCTGGAAGTGCTTCAAGCAATTTTTAATTACACCAAATGTCACTTAAAATGTTACCTTAAGTCATACTCTGCAAGACTACACTTTGTTATTTAGAAAGAAATGTGTTGTTAGAACTGCAAAGCTCAAAGAATAAAAAGAAAAGCAACCAGCCTTGTCCACCCCTGTTCCTGAATATATTTGTGTTTACAATCTTTACTATTTACTGAATTTTAGTATTTCGCCGTTATATCATTTGTCGATTTATAATTTAAAGTTTGAAGTTAAAATCATTAAAATAAGTGAACAAATAAAAAAAAAAACTAAAAAAAACATATACCTTCTTTTTTTAATGAGCTGCTAAATAGACCATTTCCCATTTACTTGTAGAAACCATATAATAAACTTGTAAAACGATAAGAAATATGTTAATACCAAGAAAATATCTTTTTAAAAATATATATAAATTTAATATATATAGACCCATAGTAAGGTTAAAAAGACCCGTTGTAAGGTAAAAAGTAGTTCTAGTTTTAATGGCTTTTAAAAACTGCTTTAGTTACTTTTAGAATATGTTGTTAAACTATTCGATGTACATTATGATCTGTTAAATAAGAATTATACATATTCATATATTAAAAACTTTATTTTTATGGTTAACTATTCACTGAGATTAGCATTAAATGCTGATTAGGGATTCCAGAATCATACAACCTAAGTTGAAAATAAAATATACAAAAAAACATGGTCTCAGAAATTGATCATTTTTACAAAATTAAATTTTTTTAAAAATATGTTTTTGTACACAAGTTTATGTCTACACCATAAATCAAAAGAGAATTATACTCAAAAAAAGAAGAAATAAAAACAAGAGTCACTTGATCTGAAACCACCTAAATTACTTTAAAATTTGATATACATAATTAAAAATAAATTTAAAATGGAAATTTTATAAAAACTTAAAAATCAGAAAAATAAATAGTAAAGTATTCTCAAAAGTTTTATTTTTCGTGAAATTTCATTTAACCACTTTTTTGAAACTCTTGTTAATACATCTGCTTTGTTTTTAGAAGACGGAACCCACTTCATTATGATGTTCGTACTGTATTTCTTTATTAAATCACGCAATAATGAAAGTCTTCGTTTGATAAGCATTTTTGATAGTCCATTTGACCGAACCCTATGACTTTCAGTCAGCACACTTTTCAACCATCCATGAACCAAGTCGGTAAATATCAATAGGTTCTTGATGTCCCACTTAACAGCTAGGTTTATTCCACGCACCACAGTATCTAATTCGGACGTATTAAAATGCATGACATCATTTATACTTCGTAGCCATGCTGCATCCTCAACTATTACGCCGTTATATTCAATTGCAACACCCATTGCAATACTACTAACATCACACCACAATATTGCTCCATTTTGAATACCATCAGCATTCCATGTCCCTTTTACAGGATCACTAGCTTCCAAACGGCGCATTATTTCGACCAACCATGACTGTGCTTGATCTCCTATTAGATCATCTTTAGCATCTCCATGACTATAACGTTTTGTAAAACTGCAGGCAATTCTGAGCCAGTTTCTAATTGGATAGTGTCCAATAAAGTGACCACATATTGAAAACAATCTCTAACGTGTTATTTTTTCATTTTCGATGTCTTCTGACTTTGAAATGATATTGCCGCGTTTCCAACAAAGCACTTTATAATCGTTTCTAAATATTTGCTAACCCAAAACTCGTGCACCATCACATTCTTCCGGCTCTTTTTTTAACAAACCATACCGTTCCAAATAATTTACAACATTTTCAACCGATGTCTTTTTCAAATCAACGATTATGTCGTCGATATAATGGTCAGTTGCTTCACCAATACCTGCATCAAGACTTAGCACTTTGCCTAAGATTGACGACATAATCTTTGAAAGAAATTACGACATATTTATACTAAGCATTTGTAAACGCTATTAAATTATAATAGCGTTTACAAATTAGCTATTAACACTAAGTGTAATAACTTTTAAAATTATGCTTCACTAGTATTAGTCTCGACGCAACGTGTAACTTTTTCTTGGAAATGAAGTAGACATTACAAAAACTACTTAAATAGTTTAACATTTAAATTTTGAATGAGAAAAACTTTACGTGCCTTTCTAAAAGTGCTTAAAGTGTCACATTTGGGCCCTTAATTCGTACTGATGACGTCATTTTGAATTTTTTTTTTTTTAAATCAAACTAAATAAAACATATTTTCGTCAAAAGTTAAATTAAAAAAAAAACTCTTAAGAAAACTTTATAATAAATAGTAAAATCTTGAAAAAAACTTACGTGTCTTACTGAAAGTGCTTAAAGAGTCAAATTTGATTAATTTTATTGTTCTGAGAATAAATTTAAAAATAAGTTTTTACCAAATTCAATATCGAGGACCTTTTTTATGGAAAAATTTTATTAAAAACTTTAATAATAAACACTACTCTTTAGAAAAATTAAAAACAGTTTCTAAAAGAATCTTACTTCAATTTTTTTTTTTTTTTTCTTCCGTGAACACTTTAGCGAACGGACGTGTTTATTATTGGCTAATAAAAATATTACTCAATTGCTCAATTAAAAGAAATTATGGATATTCACGAAAACACAATAATGAAGTTATTTAGCGATAGGATTGATAAACTAGAAAGCAAAATATTAGTTATACAGTAAGAAAATAAAAATTTAAAAAATGAAGTAAGTGACCTGAAAAAAAGTGTTAAATTTGTCAGTGACAAATATTAAAGTTTACTATCGGATATAGATGTTTTTAAAAAAACAACAATGCTTTATCAATTGAACAATACAAAAATGAATTTAGGAAACGATAACGTTTTTAAAGATAAGCTGGCTGAACTTGAAGATAGGAGTCGCCGAAATAATTTGAGATTTAATGGTATAGAAGAAAAGGAAATTGAAACCTGTCAAGAAACTGAAGGTAAAATAAAACAACTTTTAAAAGATAAATTGGGACTGAATGGTAATATTGAAATTGAAAGAGCTCATAGAGTTGGAAAAAAGGAGTTGGGTGATAAAAGGAAAAATAGAACTATTGTTGTAAAATTTTTAAGCTTTAAAGACAAGAACGCGATTATGGAAAGGTTCGTAAAGGCTAAACTCTGGAAAGAAAATGTGTTTATAAATGAAGATTTTAGTTAACGTACTATGGAAATAAGAAGAAAGTTATTCGCGGGTGCAAAAGAGCTACGAAGAAAAGGAAAGTAGGCTAAGGTTACTTATAATAAATCATTCACACGCGATTTTAAGTAAATTTTATTTTCATTTCATAGTTATAAAATTATTTAAATTAATTTTACTTGATAATGAATCTGATCCAGAGCACCTGCTTCACTAAAATTATTTTAGTGAAGCAGGTGTTCTGCAAAACTGCTCTTATTTTTATAACAATAAATTGAAAAATTTTCTTAAAGGGGATTTTCTTAATGTTATTCATTTTAATATAAGAAGCTTAAAAAATTTTTTTGATACTTTTCATAGTAATATAAAAAAAACTTCTATTATTTTTAACATAATATGCATTACAGAGACATGGTGATGCTCTGACGATGTTAAAAATTCAAATCTCCATCTTCCAGGTTTTAATTTAATTTCTTTAGCGCGTAAAAATAAAAAGCAAGGTGGTGGTGTTATTTTTTTACGTGAATGAATGCTTGCGGTTTATTAACAGGCCAGACCTAAGTATTTCTGATGGCGATAAAGAGGTTTTAAGTATTGAAACTTCAACTAAAAATACCAAAAATATAATTTTAAGTTGTTGTTATCGCCCACCAAATGGCGTAATTAAGAATTTTAATGCATTTTTACATAATGATATAATTAAAAAAATTATCCACGAAAGGAAATTAAACTACATAATTGGTGATTTTAATTTAAATTGCTTTGAATACCATACTAATAATAACATTAAAAAATTTTACAATGGCTTTTTTGAAGTTGGAGCGATACCGTTAATAAATAAGCCTACCAGAATATCATCAACATCATCATCTATATTAGATAATATAATTACAACTGACGTTTTTAACGTATCTTTAAAAAAAGGTATTATTAAAAGTGACGATCACTTTCCTATTTTTTTCTCCATAAACACAGACATCAAAAAAATTCTACACTAAAATAAACCTTTCGTTAAACGTTTTTTTACGGAAGCGATTTGCATTGCTTTTAAGGAACAATTATCTTTACTTCATTGGAAACACATAGATTCTAATGATGCTAATTTAGCCTATAATTCATTTTTTAAAACATTTTTCGAAATTTATGATATTAATTTTCCTCAACATATAAGACTAAAAAAAAATAAAGATTTCACGTCACCATGGATTATAAAAGTTCTAAAGTTAAGCAAAAGTTGTATATAAAGTATTTAATTACGAGAACATTAGAAAGTAAGACAATTTATAAGAATTACGCTAAAAAATTTGAAATCCAAAGAAAAAATTAAAAAAAAAGATACTATATAAATTTACTAGAAAAGTATGAAAAGAATTCAAAGCAAACATGGCAAATTATAAGGGAAATTACACGCATTAAGAAATTAGTAGCTAGCTCTCTACCTATAACTATTAAAATTGATAATAAAATATTTTATGATCCGAGAGTGGTAGCAAATAAAATGAATGAGTTCTTTACTTCAGTTGGACCAAATTTAGCAAAGAAAATTTCTAATATAAATAAAATAATAAACAGATGTAGTTTTCCTTTAGTATCTTGTCTAAATTCTTTTGAATTGTCTTTTGATGAATTTGATAGAGCTTTTAAAATGCTAAAGCAAAATAAAGCAGTCGGTCCTGATGATATCAATGGAAACATTGTTATTTATTCCTATGATATCATAAAAAATATCCTTTTTAAAATATTTAAATGTTCAATTCAACAAGGAATTTTTCCTGATGAATTAAAAAAAGCTAGAGTTTCACCAATATTTAAACGTGAAGACTTAATGTTAGTAATTACCGTCCAATATCTGTTCTCTCTGTTTTCTCAAAAATTATAGAGAGAATTCTTTATAATAAAATTTTAAATCATCTTTCTCAAAATAATATCCTATACAAAAATCAATATGGATTTAAAAAAAATAACTTCACTGAACACGCTTTACTTCAAATAACACAATATATTACTGAATCATTTGAAAATTCCAAGTTTACTTTAGGCATTTTTATTGACTTGTCTAAAGCCTTCGATACGATTGATCATAAAATTCAATTAAAAAAAAATATTATGGAACCTCTGGCAATGTTTTGAAGCTTTTAAAATATATTTAAGCAATAGAAAGCAATTTGTTTACTATGACGTATCATCGAAATCAAAATTGTTAGATATAACATGTGGAGTTCCCTAAGGTTCTCTCCAAGGACCACTACTATTTCTTATATACATAAACGATCTCTACCCAGCCGGCACAACTCAGAAAATAGTTACGCTTGGTTTCTGTTGCGTTTTTAAAACCTTCTAAAACAAAAAGAATGACACGTATCAAAAGTGGTTTTTATTCCGTGAAATTAACTATTACTATTTACCATAAATACCAGTTAAAGTAATAATAGTTTTACCTTTACGGAAACGTAGTATTATATTGTAATAACTTTCCGTAAGGAATGTGAAACCACTGATAAAAACATGCGACATTTAAATTAGACTTTAAAACCTCAAAAAACACGGGTTAAACTCTAGTAAAACTGCCCGTTATATACACGTGCTTTTGGTTTACGCCTGGATCGTGAAAAACACGTGCCTATATAGGTTTTATTTCCGAAAAAGAAACTAGATGTGCCGATAGGGTATGAAGCATCTAAGTTAATGACAATTATGTTTGCTGACGACACGAACTTTTTTTTATCTCATTGCAACATAGCGACACTTTTTCAAAGTATGAACATAGAATTAATTAAAATTTCTGAATGGTTTAAATTAAATAAGCTTTCTCTTAATATTGAAAAAACAAAATAGTCTCTTTTTCTATCGAGTGGATTGCCTGCTCTTTCTATAGATGACATGCAAATTAAAAGAGTAACGGCTACAAATTTTTTACGAGTTTTTATTGATGAAAATCTGACATGGAAAAAGCACATTGAAAACTTATCATCTAAAATTTCCAAAAGTATAGGAATACTATTCAAATTAAGAAACATGCTAAATAGACATACTTTAGTTCAGTTGTACAACTCTTTTATTCATTGCCATCTAAAATATGCCAATGCGGCTTAAGGTAGTGTTAGCAAAACTAAATTAGAACCACTTTATCGCCAACAGAAACATGTTGCACGACTTATTAATTTTAAAAATCGTTTTTATCATGCTAAGCTTCTTTTAAACGAAATGAATATTCTTAATAAATATCAACTTAATATTTTTAATGTATTGTGTTTTATGTTTAAATGTAAAACACGCACATCTCCAATTTCTTTTCACAATTTATATTTATTAAAAGTTAAAAATAAATACAATTTGCGTAATGAAAATTTTATTCTTCAACCAGTTTTCAAAACTAATTTTGGTAAGTTTTGCATTTCATTTAAAGGAGCATTTTTATGGAACAAAGTAGTATTAAAACGCTTTGATTTTTCTCAAGAATGGAGCTTTCTCTTATTTAAAAGAAAGTTGAAAAAAATTCTTTTCTCAATTGAAAACATTCTTATATATTTTTAAGTTTGTTTTGTTTTATATTAATACTTTTAAGAAATCTTTTCATCGTAATTAATATATATGAAATCTTTTTTCTTAACTTATATATATATATATTAGGGTGTCCCAAAATGACATGAATTTTTTTAGTTTTTAACTATTTCTAGATTTTCAAACAGTTTCATATGTATTTTTATTTACTAAAAGCAAAAAAAAAAAAAAAAATCAAAAAATTTTCATATTTGACCCCCCCGCGGCTCTTTTTTTTGTGTTTTTTTTCTAAAAAAATGACACAAAGGACTAAAATTATTTTTGATAATCAACTATGTTCGTATTTTATATAATTTTCTTGTGTAATTTTGTTTGATAAAACATAATCAATAGTTATTTTCAAAAAAAAATTCATATTTGACCCCTCCCCCCTCATAACCCCTTTAATGTGTTTTTGCCCTAAAACAATCCTTAATATACTCCTTTTATATATCTATTATTTATATCCAATATAATTAACTGTTATTATAATTTCAAATAGTTTTGTAATAAATAAAAATGAAAATTTATTAAAAATAAATTTTCACCTGGTTTATGACCCTCCCCCCCCCCCCCCATCCTTTCTAATATTACCTTTGTCGTATGATTTTTTTCTGCCTAAATAAGGAATTTTATAAATTATAATTTTTAATTAAAACAAAAAATTTGATAAATACTCAATTATTAAACAAAGAAGGATAGAAATGATTGGTATAAGTTAACAATATTAAAGCACAATGGGAATAAGTACTAAGAAGTTCAAAATCTCATTTTTTTTAAATTATAACAACAAAATAACAATATTTTAAAGGTATAATAAAAAAGAGATTTTTTAAAGCATATTTTCAAAAATTAAGTTTTTGAATTGCTTGTTTATTTATGTGAGGAAGAACTTTTCGGTGGTGTTCTACTGCACGTAAAAGAAATTCTTTCTGCTCATCATCTTTTGTAATAGATGTTGCATAGTCTTGAATTAGTTTTACAGCTCGTTCTGCTGTATCGTTTACAGATTTCAGTGATTTGATATGCTCAAACATGTGATTAAAATTTGTGTTAGTTTTCCAAAACTTTGGGGATTCTACCAACCAACCGCCATCCTCATTTGAATATCCGAATAAATTTAGAATGTTACTTGATTTTGGTCCAATTAAATCAGTCAAACAAGTACTCTGCTTCAGAAGAGGAAATTGTGGAAAGCCTATATCATGTTCACAGTTTTCTTTTATATTTTTCAGAATTATTTTAGCCATTTTAGTTTTATCTCGATCAGATACCTTATCAGAAAATAATGAAAGAGGGGACATTTCTTCAGTTAAATACCAAAGATGCCGATTAAATGTTTCCAGGGCAGCAACAGCAACATCATTGTCAATTTTTTTATAAATAAGCATTTCTTTGTAGAATTCCAGGTCATTAAATGGAGCATCGACTGTGCTTGTGCACGTAAGCCATATTTTCACATAAAATAGTAAAGTAAATTTACAAAACCTTGACAATTTCTCTATAAAACTTTCTTCATACTCTGCCAGGTCAGCAAAAGCAAACATCTTTGATGTGTACAAGATTGTACACACCCATCTAGCATGATGGAAGGCTCCAGGTTTGTGCCACTGTATATTTATTTGTTTTGGATTGAGTAATTGCAAAGCAAGTTGACAACATTCTCGATAATCATCTCTTAATATTTTTCGAGATTTCCGGTTAAGTAAACCAGACAAAAAAATTATTACTTCTGCTTTTTTGGTCTTTAATACTGGTTCTTCGATCTTTATTTTTCTAAAAGTAGTATCTGAAGTTAATGAAAGCTTAGGCCATACCTCATTTTTAAAGTGTCTAAATGGCTCATAATTTGGAGATCTGCATTCTCCAAAAACTTTGAAGTAAACAGATGACAAAACTCTTTCAAAAATATGGTGTCGGCAGGCGCACCAAAGTAACTTTTTGTTAAAGTGTTCTTCAATTAACTTTGCAGAACCATTTATCCAACCTGAATTTGATGGAGTTGTGTCAAAAATCATTGCCACAAGTGTTTTTTCCAGTTTCCATGTCTTTACAGCATCTATGGTAGCTGTTGCCTGACTTCGCCCAGTTGTATCAGGAATCCTGGATACACACAACAATTTCCCTTCAGGTGCACTTGGTTTTCCTGTTACAACAATAGCCAAACGTTCCACTTTACCATCGACCTCAGATACCAGCTTTGAATCCCAGTGAATGGAAGAGTACATGGGTGAAATGAATGTTTTCTTAAGATCATTTGAAACTTGCTGTCGAATTTTATTACCTGATCTGTACGCTGTGCTTTTGAGATAGATATTTCATCTAAATTGTGACCTAATGCTTCAGCTACAGCTAAAATGATTCCAGATCTTTCTCTGTTGGATAGATTCAACCTATCAGCCATTAAGGAAACTTTAGGGTTTTCTAATATCTTGATTTTTTTTTTCTGTCTAGCAATAGTACTTTCTTCATTTTTATTATGAGTTTTGCCTTCATTATCAAATGCTGCCAATACATTGAAGCTTTTTTCTTTTATGTTTTCTTTTCTAGATTTCTCTTTTTCAATAGCCTTGATTTTATTTTTCTCTTTTTCCTCCATTCTTTTCACTTTCATAGCATAACTCTTGTCTAATGGGCCCAAAAATTGCTTTTTTAAGTGACGTTGATCTGAGAGAAAGTCTATATCTGAGATCTGACTATTGATACTACGCAAGGTATCTTTTCTTATCAAATTTTCGGCATTTGATGCTGCAATATCAAACAATAATGATAGTTTATTAGTAAAACTCAGAAGTTGAGCTGCATAACTTTTTTTTTTTGCATTTTTAATCAAGTTCTCTCTAAGATGAATCAGATGTAGTATCATTCTGACAATATCTTTCTTCTGTTTTATTGGAATTCCTGCCATTTTCCAAAAAACATAAACTTTTTCCCAAACTACAGATGCAACTTCTTTTTTACCAGTTAATTTCAATTCAAATCTTGTAAGATAAAGATAATGGCGTACAACATCTCCATTTGTTGGTAGCTGACTATACATCTTTGCTTCAAGGGTAGGTAATAATTTACCAACAATATTATCAAACTTCTCATCATTTTTCCTCAATTTACTATTTCTCATAACTGATCAAATATTTTTTATATATGCTATTATATCTATAGATAAAAAAGTAGCTATAAATTATAAAATTATTTGAATAATGTATGTAACATTAATATTCATCATAAAAAATTTTCTCATCTCAAGCATTGAATAATAATATTTAATAATTTTTGAGAATCGTTGAATTGAAACAAATTATGTTTACTAATATTAGCTATGATACATAGTTTAGAATTATAATAGTGATCAATATTGATACAAAACATATTTAATACATTTATATATTTAGCCTAAAATCAGTTTAAAAGTGAATAATTTTGAAAAAGTGGGCGGCAGAGGGGGTAAAAACTTTAAAAGAAGGGCGGGGGGGTCAAACTTCAAAATTTTTCAAAAATCTTCTTATTTTCACTTTTAACGGACAAAACTACACACAAAACTAAAGGAAAAAAAAAATTTTTTTTTTTTGGGACACCCTAATATATATATATATATATATATGAAGACCACACGGGTAAAACCACAGATGTCCACTTTTTGAAAATTTCAAGTTTTATATATTTTTATGATATTTTAGTATTAACCTATTTTAATTTAAAAATTCATAACAAAAAAACTATGTTTTAAGGTTCTATGGTCATTTAAAAAAAAGGGCAACTTTGAAACAACCACTGTTGTCCAATGTTTACCGCGTAAAAAACAAGTTATTTTTAACTAAACCAATGATAATAAAAGCGTAAGTCACATGACTAACTTTTCGGATGAAGTAAACAACAGAAAAACATTTAAAAAAACATTTTGATTTTTTAAAATGTTTTTCTGTGAACGTGAATCGAATTTTTTTTATTTAAAGAGGGGGAGGGGGCGGTGGCTTTATTATCCCATCACACACTTAGTACGTTGTAGTTGTAAATTACAATGTGTTACCATCTACCTTAAAAAAAAATAAGTGCTCTAAAAGGTTACAATCTAACGTAATTTACGAGTTGATGAGTTTACAACGGAAAAACAACAGATGTCCAAAATGAGTGTCTTGTTTTCAAAAGAACATTGTGAATAAATAATACTTGTATTTAGCACAAAAACTGCGTTTTTATATTGTATAAGGACTAAAATGTCAGAAAAATATACTTTTAATTAAATAAATTATTAATAAACAGATATCTAAAGTCACTAAACACTAAATTTCATTTTTCTCGAAATGAGAAAAATGTGACATCTGTGGTTTTACCCGTGTGGTCTTCATATATATATATATATATATATATATATATATATATATATATATATATATATATATATATATATATATATATATATATATATATATATATATATATATATATATATATATATATATATATATATATGAGTGGGTCAGAAGCCAAGAAGTACAAGTGACAATTTTACCAAAATTAAGTTAAGTATAGAATTTGATAGAAGAAGCAAACAAAATTGTTGGTGGACAAGGGATACAAGTGAATCTCTGCCCTGTGCTGTTATCTACTGGAAAAACATAACAACAGCTGAGTATATTTAACAAAAATACTTTAACTTTAAACAGCTGTATCTCAAAACTATGAAAATGTCACTTGTACTCCTTGGCTTCTGACCCACTCATATATATATATATATACAAGTATAAATATTTTTATAGAATTAAATGTGTAAAAAATTATATTTTTATTTAAGTGTAAATATTTATATATGAATTATTAGAGGATTATTTTTTATTTAAAACCTGTTTAGGCGGTTCTCGATGACAAGATTTATGATCTTCTGCGAGTGTCCGCGTTCTTCTTATTTTAACGCTAACAAAGTTCGTAACTTTTACTACATGTATTTTATGAATCTTATTCATTCTTATATTGTAAAACTTATTTTAAATAAATAAAAAAAAAAAAAAAAAAAAATTAGATTTTTATTCCATTGACTTTAAATTTTTTTTTTAAAAGGAAATTTTTAAATAGAAGACATTTTTCTATTAACACTAAATATATTTTGTTATATGTATCAAATAAATTTGTATTAGTATATTTATTATTAGAAAAAAGTTATATATTCTTTAACGTTTTTTTTATATTTTATTTATATTTGTTTATAAACAAGGGCAATTTAAACGGGGCTCGGAGATAAGACAGTCATTGTTTTCTTCTTGCTCCGGCCATTTTTTATAAATGTAATATGTCTTTGTTGTAAATATATGAAACGACAAAAAAAAATTATAAAATAAAAATAAATAAATAAATAAACTTTAGCAAAAATTATTGAAACATTTTTGTAAAATACACTCAAATTGGTCAGACTTAGAAGAAACAAAGAGTAGTAGGGGGCATAATTTATTTTGGGTCAACTCAAAAAATTTCCTGTTAACTTTCCTAATTATAACTCATCCTTTTTTTCCAACTAAATTTTTAGAATTAGAATTTTCTCAAAATAGTGTTAAATAGTTTTTTAAATTGTACTTTAGAAATCTATATTATTTTGGTTAATTATATTTGGTTTAATATTTTAAGTAATATTAATCTACTTACGTCTATAAAGATCTTACAGACGTTTATATGGTATAATAAAAAAAAATTTCGAGTACAAGTTATATATACAAAGATAAACCAAAAAGTTAGTTCAATAATATTTTTCATAATAAGTGTCAACCTGGTACGCACTTAACATACTGCCTGACTAGTAGTTGGACTCTTCGACCTATTTCACTAACTGTTGAAACTACTGGAAAAAAAATGGTGCCTTTTAACGTTGCCCAGTGGGAAATTGCATAGTCAAATAATAAAGAAGCGACGTAATTCAAACAATATGTCTGGCAGTGGGTTTTGTTACTAACACCCTCACAAAGAACTTTTTATTATATGAACATCTAAATATGATAGGTAGTGCCGGACAGAGCAATTTGGGGGCCCTAGGCGGACACGGATGTGGTGGTTCCCCCCCTCCCCCCACATATATTTGTTTTTCTTCAATTTTTAAGTAATTTTTATTATTAATATTTATACAGGAAATCATGATAAAATTGATGTAAGTACTGTATATTTCACTACAATCCCATTTAAACACGAAAATGAACTTTATAAATTATTGCAAAGCCACTTTTTGTACTTTAATACAGTAAACTCATTGATTATCTCATCATACTTCAAATTAGTACTTATTTCATGTTCAATGCTCAATAACTTAATAAAAATTTTAGTTTTTTCATTTTCAACTTTTTGGTGGGCCCTTAAACGTTGGGGGCCCTAGGTGGCTGCCTTATTTACCTTATAGTACGGTCCGGCACTGATGGTAGGATCAGTGGTAGTAGTTTCTTGAAGTTTGGTTTTCAATGTATTTTTATTAAATTTAGATTTTGGGTTTCGGTATCTTTATATATATATATATATATATATATATATATATATATATATATATATATATATATATATATATATATATAATATATATATATATATATAAATCAATGACTAATTGACAGTATATGCAAGATTAGAAAGGTTATAATATAAACTGTTAAAAAGTTTACTAAAAAGGTTGGTACTACAATTTTTATGCATTAAAAGTAAAAAATTTTTCACAAAAGTACAAATTTTCAACTTTGATTTAGAATTAAAAAATTATTTCAATTTACACCTTTTGCATATTTTGATGTTTTTTCGTTTATAGCGTCTACTAACTACCCTGAGAAGTGTGGCTGCAATGATCCGCAATTTTGAGCGCTAAATAATTTTGAAGTAATAACAATTTTCAAATGTGATCACGGCTGTTTCAAACCGAGCTTAACGGCTTCTTGTTAATTTTTGAAAATATTGACTAAAGGGGTGTTACTAAAACCTTTATAACTTTTGAAATATAAGAGGTAATTTTGTTTTGTAAAAACAATTAAAACATCAATAAAATGTTTTACCTTATGACATTTAATGCATTAGTAGAAAAACTTCTTTTAGTTTAGAATAAATATGACATATATTGAATTTGGCTAAATTTTTGTAATTTGATGTTACTTTTTATCAAAAAAAAATTAGAAAAATATATTCCTAATAGTTATTATCAAATACACTTATTGTTTGACAATAATGAAAACAAAAAAACCTTACTTAATTATTTAAGGTTAACTAAAACAGCCTTAATCGAATTGTGAAAGCAAACCACATTTTTCGCAAAATTATGAAAAACGTCGTTATAAGGGGCGATTAGTTGTTAAATGAGTACTTTTTTTAATATAGAAGTTCTTGATTTAGAAAATTATTTTGGAACGCTGATAAAATCATTACATTACAAAATAAAGTTCTAATAATATGGTGTTAGGTAGTTAATAAATAAAAACTCATTAATTCTAATAAAATAATTCATGACCAAAATTGAGTTAAAGGTTTTGAATTAACCTAGCTTTTGGTAGTAGAATTATTTTATGGTACTTGTATCAATAATCTCTTCTCACAAAAAATTAAGTGTTTAAATATACACAAATAGCTGATTTAAATCTTTTGATAATTCGTTTTTATTTTCATTAAAAACTGTTTTATAATTAGTTGGTCCATTGATAAGTTCTTCAAGCAGTAAACTATCTTTGAACACCCAGTTGATACTAGATTCATACATAATTCATTTAAAACCAGAAGAACATTTGGTCAACTTGGCAATTGTGATAATAAAGTTTACAACTTCTTAATTTATCAAGCTAAATTTTTACACCAACTTGATAAATGAGACTTATATTCCATTCTTTAACCAGAGAGGAGGTATGTAGAGCAGAGGTCCTGCGAAGGTAGAACTAACTTTTGATGATAAAAATTGAACGGAGATCTAATATATATAAAAAATGTTACATATTACATAACAAAGGATAAAACGTTTTTTGAATTAACTACATAAACATACAAAATCATATCCAACAAACATACCAGTTGCTCTGATCACAAATTAAAATAGTTAGCTATACATTTGATGCTAGACTTTTATTCCATTCTTTAACCTGAGCAAAGGCATTGCATAGATATAATAAACTTTTGAAAATAGGAACAGAATGGGCATCTACCTAATATATAAAATCATTGTAATAAAAAATTATTATTATTTTGAACAAACATTACAGGCATTAAAACAGAATAGAATTCTCTTATTTGTAAATTAAGGATCTTATATAATTTATCTTAGATGTAAAAAGTTTAATTTTTTTTTTAACTTTTCAAACATTTAAACTAAATTTGATGACCACAAACAAGACAAAGACCTTGTCTATAAAATGAATTTTCGCCACGCTCTGAACACACAACACACTTTCTCACCTTAGAGGCTTGAAGCTTCCTATCAGCTTTGCTGTGCAATTCAAAACGTTTTAAAACAAGATGCAGCTTTTGCTCCTGATTTCTAACTGAATGCAACTGCCTTAATTCGTTATTTACGCTATTATGCAAACACTCTCCCTCCTCTTCACTCAGCAACCCAATAGTTTTATGCAATTTTACAAATAGTGGCACATTGAAAATGAGTTCATGCATTTTTCGCGTGATACTTTCTTTTGGAAAGCAAGCATGAAACTCAATAGCAAATAAATTTATATATTGATGAAGCTCAGAAATTTCAGCATCAGAAAGAAATTTTTGCTTAAAAAGAATAGGTTGCAAATTATTAAAAACACTAAACACACGTACAAATCTATTTTTAATTGCTTCATCATCAATAACACTACAAAGTTTATAGTGGTTTCTTAATACTATTTTACAATGATTACCTACAAATACATTACCATGGTAAGCTTGTCGCTCAACTTTCATATCTTCAAGGGACTTATAAAGAGACCTCTCATGAGTCCCCATGCTACTTATAGATATTTTTTCTAGGTCTTCACACTCTATCTGCAATCGAATATACTCAACGTCTAAAACTTCGCGCTGTGCGCGTATAAAAGAAATTTTTTCAGAAATATAAAGGTCAAGACATTCTAAATCTTCACCCTGACATGCTAAACACTCATACTTCTCTATATCACACAATACATTCTTTTCCGAACCACCAATAATTTCACAAAATTGATGGAACAATTTTTGGCACGTGCCACACTGCACCCAATCAATGTTACAATCATATTTAGTAATTAAACACCTGATACTAGCACACTTTTCTTGCTGTTTACAGGTTTTTTTTTTATTGGAGGAGTTTAGAGATATGCATTCCAATTAAGAAATATTTTTATCAAAAGCTAACCAACGAGTCTGTAGATTTGCAACGTCTACAAATTGATTTCCTAATAAACGTAAAGAGTCTGCTGTTTTAGAACATTCAAAGCTTTTAGCAGCCCACAATTCATTCGTTCTCACATTCTCATTATGCAACAAAGACGAAACAGCTTGACAATCCAAAGTCTTACACTCCTTCAACAATAACTTATAAAGTTTTAACACAACTCCTAACATAATATGCAAAACAGGTGGCACTACATTATCTAAAGTTATTATGGGGAAAATCACAGGAGCAATAATTGAATTATGAAACTTACCGAGAGCTTTTAGGTTTCCACCTTGTCTATCTTCACACAAGTTCTCATTGTAAGCACTTTCCATAGATTGTATTGTCCTCCTTAAGATGTTACAATTAGCAGGTGTGTGAGGCATAGAAGCATGGTTTCTTAGAGAATTCAACTTAACTAGGTCTGTAGAACTAGGAAAGCTAGCAGCTGAACCCTGGTGTCCCAGAACATCATCGATAAAATGAAAATCTCCACCTAAGAACAACCTGACTATTTTGCCTTTTAGCTTAAAATCTGACGACTGAATTCTTTTAATGTCGTTGGCATAATGCCCGAGAACTAAGGCAATATTCTCACGACAGTCTGAACCCTGATACATACAAAATAAATGAACATCATATACAGACCCTGATGATTTAGAATTGACAACTTCAAAATGGAATTTCATATACTTCCCACCCTTATCCCCAGCAAAAAGGAGCCATACCTCTTCGCAAAAACCGACATCAGAATTGAAGTGGTCACGAACGTGCAGACTATTGAAAACCTCTTCAATATAAGTTATCAAATTCTTGACCATCAATACAGGTACTAAACAAGGTGCTTCATTCGCAGATGGATAAAGCAACATGGACTTTACAGTAACATGTTCTTTACTAACATGCATTGTCCGCATTTCTTGTTCTTGTCTTATCTTGGGCTCAGATGGGAGAATCCTTGCACCAAGATTACACAGAATACGTCTTAGCCTACGGAATTCAGCCGTGGGCATCCTTAATTGGCTCTGCAGCTCTACAGCATCAGAAACACTTAACTGCCTAACTAAACCCAACTTATTTGCAACACAATGAAACATAGACTTTTCACAAGACACAGAATCACAAAACAACATAGACAAATCACTTTCCAAATCTGAACAAGCTAATAATCGAAGGAATATAAAAGCAAGTTTAGATCATCTAGCTGCAGCATGCCTACCTAACTTAGAATAAGATATTATAACTATTGGCTTTTTAACTGATATAGTCTGTGGATTACTTAATTTAAACCCACAGAATAATTCAGAGGAACCAATATTGTCATAGTCTAAATAAGAATCAACGACAACTAAATCCTTATCACTGCTAGCAAAATATTTGCAAATTTGGCAACTGTTCTTGTTTATATCACTGATTTTTGCATTTTTTTTTTCAAATTTAAATTTTTTTAGCAATCTTACATTTTTGGCACGAGCAGATGCAAATTTACGGTGTGCTGTTTTTAATTTTTTTTTTTTTTTAAAGTTGGAACTGCTCCTCCTGTTTTAGCCTAATACTCATAGTCTCTAATTGAGAACTTAATGAGTTACAATGTGCGTTGAGAGCCTTGTTTTTAGAATTTAAATATATAACTTCAGTTTCCAACTTTGATACCTGTATTTTTAAATTATCTATTTGCTCCACATTATTTTTTTCTTTAGAAATTAATTGTTCAACTTGACTACTTAGTTCCTTATTCCTATTTAAAATATAAAAATTATCTGCATCTGCTGATTTTTTTTGTTTTTTTGTTTGTGGAGCTGGAGACAGTTGCATTTTAAAAAATGCTTCGTTTTTTGAAGCTTCAAAATACTTTTTAGAATCTTTTTTTCTTTGTTTTATTTTTCGGCACATTTTATTTAACACATCAATATTAGGCATATTAAACTCAATTGGCAAAAGAAAACTTAAAAAAGTAAACAACGCTTTTGGATGAAAAACTGTTAATAAAATTGAAATCACATTGTTAGTGATCTTACTAGTGTCAATTACTCGCTTTACAAAATTAAAGTTATACTCATTTTCCCAACCATCTTCCCAACCGATGTACAGTTTCAAAATTTCCCTCTCAGTTGCATACATCACATAAATAATGATAATGATATTATAATAATAATATAATAAAAGAAATAAAATAAAATAATATTTACAAATAAATACACTAAAAATAAAAGAATTAAGCAACTTATCTGAGATTAGTCGAATATCCACGAGGAAATAATCCACGAAACTTTGCTTTATAATCTTTATTGATATAGTAATAAAATTATAATACAAACAACTTAAATAGAATAATATTGACAAATAGATGCACTAGATAAAATCGGATTAATCAACTTATCTGAAATTAGTCAAATATCCAAGAGAAATTAATCCGCGAAACTTTGTTATTTATTCTATAAAATGTGTCTCGTTTGTTTTGTTTGTTTTCTTAAAATGCATCCGATAATCGTTGGGGACGTAACGATCAGAGTTTGCGTCACCGCTTTAAAATGTAAACAAGAATTTATGCAAAAAAAACTAAAAAAAATGTCGCTAAACATGCCAAGTTTGAAAACATATTTGATAACATAGCTAGAGGTACAGAAAATAATTTTTTGATTTTCTTATTCATATAAGGTTGAAGTATTACTATATTCACAGACTTTTCAAAAATGTTATGCTTTTTATTCAAAACGAATAAAAACAAAAATATAAATGCATTAAAAACTAACTTTCTATATAAAAACTTGCAAAGTCTGTGGAAATCTAGATAGAACAGACATTCATTAATAACTGTTCTTAAATTCAACCATCGACCATGTAGCTATGTTATCAAATCTTAGTTGGCCTAAGACAGGTTTTGCGTAAAAATCGCAAAAATCAGAAAAGTGATGCCAAATTATTAACAATATTTTTACAGCTTTCATTTTTATTCCGTTTAATGTAAATGTTTATTTAACAAGGAAAGATAGATCTTTTATATTTTTTTTATTTGAAGATGAAAGCATTTATAGAAAAAAAATACTATTATTTTAAAGTTAATGAATTTTTATACTTTTTATGCGGAAATACTTTTTTTTTTGATAAACTCGTGACGTCAGGCTCGCTTTTATATTGAGTGAAACAGCCGTGTGATAAAATGTTTATTTTTACTTTGTAAGCATTTTATTGTGAACTAAGGTGACTGATGATGATGATTTAAAACAAATGGTAGAAGGTTTCCAAAAATCTTTTCGAAAATTTAGATTGTTAGTTTAAATAGTATACTGATACTCGAGTCAAAGTAAAATACTGATAATCGTCAAAGTAAAATACTGATAATCGAGTCAAAAAAGACCAAGTCAATTTACTAAAAAAAGATTAAAGCTAACTCAATAAAACAAAGTTTGTTGCACTATGATCAAAATTTTTTGAATTTTTTATTTTCTTATAAAAATTGTATAAAATTGCCTTAAAAGAAATATTTTTTATTTTTTTTACATTTTAGAAATAAGTACACAAAAAAATAATACTTTGATATCGTTTGTTTTGTGGCTATCAGAAACCGCTAGAAATTTTTAGAAAAATTCTAAAATAGCTTTAAAATGAGAGCAATCGTTCAAGCAAAATAGTTATGAAGCGATTTTCAATAAATATTCCTTATTCCAGGGTTTCATGATGCGCTAAACTCAATAAAAATGTATAAGGCTCAATTCAAAAGAAAATACAATAAAAGTGACGTCGACGATAAACTTTACCGTCGTTATTTAGAATCGCAATTGATTATGAAGCATGAGTAATTAATTATAAAGATAATTATTGGCATATAAAAATAAAATGTTTGAAATTTGGAGATAAAAAAAAATTGCATAGAAAATCTTTTTTAAATTTAAAAGTAATCTAATTTATTCAAATTGAAGTTTGTGCTGAATTTTATTAGATTTACAGTTTAGATTTATGAAGTTTTCCAATCGTTTGACCTTAAAATAAAATCTATAACGTTTTAACTAAAAAGCGTTTCATAACTGTTTTGCTAACACCATTGCCCTCATTTTAAAATTATTTTAGAATTTTAAAAAAAACTTCAGCGCTCACTGATAGGTGGTCCGCTTATTGTTTGTAATATAATATATGGATTTATGTGAGCAAACAATTGAAAAAAGAAAACTCTTTTTTTCTTAACAAACGATTTTAGAGGTGACAGTAAAGTTATATATAACAAATTTTTTACGTTCTCTTTAAGGTTTATTATAAAAATATTAACTTTTTTTTATCAGATTCCGAAAATACTAAAATGGGTGACTATGAAACCTTTATATAGCAGTCGTAGCGCAGTGGTTAGCACACTTTCTTCATCTATTGTTCAACATATTCAATGTAAGTTTTATAACATCGATAAGGAAGGAGGCGTGATATGGGCCCGACGTCATATATATCTTTACTGATATGGGCCCGACGTCATTAATCTGATATCGGCCCATCGTTGTTTTACTAATATCGGCCCGACATAATTGGGCCTACATCATTCTGATGAGCAAAAACTACGTCGGTCTAACGTAGTTAAACTACCATCGACCGCTGTAAAAGTCAATGTTGTGCCGACTGCTCTTTTACGGTGCTCTTTAAAGGTATTTCAAATGAATAAATTAAATATCAAATGAATAAAATAAATTTCAAACGAATAAATTAAATTTAATTTTCAAAATAAATACTTAAATTCAGATCTCAACTCAGAACAAGGTATTAACATTTTTTAATGATGTGAACACGTGATCTTATCAATTAAACAAACATATAAAATACTTAAAAAAAAATCCAATCCAAACCTACCTAGATATATAAAAGCTATTAGCCTCTTTTTGAAAATGTTTGTAAAAATTTCTTAAAAAATTATTACTCTAATCTTATTACTAAATATAAAAATGACTCAAAACAATTATGAAGAATATATACGAAAAAAAAATAGAAAAACAAAAAACCTGCTTAAGTATCCTAAAAAAAGGCAATAAAATAAACAACGTGAAACAAAATGAAATAATAATGTATATAAATAATAAATACTTTACTAATATCAAAGATAATTTTGATATTAAGATCCCTTCTTTTAATATTTTCATAGTTCAATTTTTAAAATCAGCCAGTAATTCATTTTTCTAACATGAATTATTTCTAGATTTATCAAAAATAGTTGAAAAGCCTTTAAATCTCTAAAAAGAAAGAAAACTGTACGAACGAAACTGAAGAAACAATTATAGATTGCTAAGAAAACTTAAACGATATTATTTTTAAAGTTTTCAATTTTGGAGTTATTGGAATTCACAAATAATCAAATAAATAAAATAAAAAATCTTTGAACCTAATGAGCTTGGTGTTTGCTGACAATATCAATTTTATTTTATCAGACAAAGACATAATCAAACTTCTTTTACATTTGAATAAGGATCTTGTATAAAATTCTACCTGGTTCAATTGCATTAAAATAATCTTATTGATAAAACAAAATAAATTCTTTTCCATTCTTCAACAAAAAAATGTCTTTATTCACTTGTCCCATTATGGTAAAATACCTTAGGTAGAGCCATGCATGGGATTTGTATTATGGGTTGTAAGATAGGAGTAATATCGTTATAAACTTAAATAGAGTATTTATAGGAATGCACTTTTAATTTACTAACCTCTTCATCATAGCTATCACAAGTTTTTGACAATTCTTACAACTAGTATTTTGAACTCTTTGTTTCTAATAGAAAGAAATTATGGAAAAGAGTATTTAAGGTATATGAAGTTTTATTTTTATCTATCCCTATTTTAGTTTTATCTGTATATGAAGTTTTATTTTTAAAAAAAGTCATGCAATATGACTTTATAAATGTAAAAAGAAACAAAACAATCTGTGCGAACGGAGTTACTGAAGAAACAATTACTTAAAACACAGATTTCTAAATATAAAGCTTTCTTAATGTAAACCTTTGTTTACATTAAGAAATTTCTGAGCATCTTTATATTTAGAGTTAAAAGTTGGAGTAAGTTTAAAAGCTTTCTTAAAACTTGTTTAACTTTTTTCAAATATACACACACATATAACTTTTTAGCGTAGTTAACAAAGTTTAATAAATGTTTTCATAATATAAATATTGCTGTTAAATTTTGATAATATGATATAGTTTCAAGGCAATTAAATCATTAAAAACGGCAGGAAAAAGATTATTTTTACATGTTTATACAAAACTTAAAATATTAAAAATATTAAGTTTGAAGTATTAAGAACTCTCATTTCAGAATGCGACAAATGCAGGAGAATTTAAGAAAGCAGTTGTATTGACAAAAATAACTATTAGATTAAATGAATATTCCAATTTTTTAACTTTTGTTAACCAACTCTAATTTTTATTATGCAAGTAAATATTCTATTTCAATATTTAAAAAACGCAAATTGGACGAGGTGGGGGAGCACGTGTTTTCCTGTGCCCTCCTCCTTCTCCTCTCTACGGCCCTGATAAGTTTTAGTTATAATTTTATTATTTGAGTTGAATGATAGAAATATTTGGAAATGATCAGATATACCTGCTTTTAATAAACCTTTTTGTATATTGAAGACTTAATTTGTAATAATGTTGTCAATGTAGCTGAGTTTATTGATATAGAGTATCAGTTAGACGATTAATTAATTTTTTTTCTCCTTAATGCCATACAGCCGTTTTTCAAAACGCCTTAAAAAAACCATTTGCAGTATCTTTTTTTAAGGCGTTTGAAAAACGGCCTATTTTGATTACATTTTCCTTAAAAAGCTAAAAGATTAAATTCCGAGCTTAGGTTCTCGTGCTCAAATCGTCCCACAGTGGGGCAGAATAACTTTAACACTAGAAGACCCAGGTTTTTATATACCTAGAAACCCCAAACTTGATCAATTGATCCAACTTAATTTTTATATGCATTTAGACATTTAGTTAGTTTCAATAGTATACTGATACTATATTTATTATATGCATTTAGACTTTTAAAATTAACAGTTTTAACTAACAGTTAAAACTGTTAATTTTGATTTAAATTATATAAAAATATAAATTTCTTTCACCTTACATATATAAACATAGATTTTATGCCCAAAAACAGCGTGTTTTACTCTAAGTGGATGATTTTATATAGACAATGTAGCGTTTTCAATTTGAAGACATTATGAATATACATTGGATATACATTCAGAACGTAGAGAGCTGATAAATTTGCTATTATGTCATGGGTGCTGACAAGATTGTCAAAAATGCTGTTCCCAACTAATGCTCGGTGTCTCTTTACACAGTATATGCCTCATAAACCGGATAAGTTCGGAATCGAATTCTGGATTTTAGCTAATCTAAGAAGCAAATTTTGTCTCAATATCAAACCGTATCTAGGTAAAGATGAAAACGGTGTAGAAAATTTAGGTACTGATGTGATCATGTCACAAATGGAACCTTGTTTAGGTCGCAAGTATAATGTTACTACAGATAATTTTTTTACAAATGTATATATGGCAACAAAACTTTTGCAAAAGAAAACATCAAATATTGGAACAGGTAAGCATAATAGAAAAGAAATTCCAGTATTTGATCTACTTTCTCTTTACGATACAACTTTCTACAAAAATAGACCATTGAGTTTGATTGTCTACCATGCAAAGAAGAAGAAAACTGTTATTTTATTATCAACAATTCATAAAGGGGCGAATAAGTAAAGTGATGGAAAGAAAAAACTAGAGGCAATACTTTATTACAAATGAAATAAATGTAGAACTGATATGTTAGATTCAATGTGTTGACAAATTTCAACATAATCTGGGTGCAGACGCTAGCGGTTAGCGCTTTTGGGTGCAAACGCTGTTTTCTGGGTGCAAACGCTGTTTTCTTCAATATTTTGGACCTGACCGGTGTAAATGCTTAGGTCATTTTTTAAAAAGTTACACAACAAAAAATTTCAAGATAAAAGTTGCTTTACATTTTACCTGAACAGTTAAGAGAAGCAAATATTACTCCCTAGTTGCTGCCAACAGTAATACACAATTATCAACCCGTTTGAGATAAAAACAGACTGCAAAGTAATGTGATATCAACAGCAGTGCCGCCACGAGGAGAGAGGGTCGCGAGGGGCAGCTTGTCCCGGGCGGCAGATATCCAAGGGCCGCCAAATAAAAAGAAGGTATCTAAATAAAAAAAAAGGTCTTTTATAAATAATATATGGAAATTTTTGTAAATAAGGGCGCCAATTGGGATTGCTGTCCCAGGCGACGTAACGGCTCTCGGCGGCCCTGATCAACAGTATGTGCAAATTGTATGTAACCTTTTTGTGGAAAGTGATTGTCAAATATATGCAAACATTGCAAATAAACTTAATTACGTGACTAAATTTGTTATGTATATGCACATTCTCTATAAGGTGGATCAATTGATCCACCTCAGGGATTTACTTATAAATATTTATAACCGCATCTCTGAATGTGTTTTTTATGTAGTTTTTCCGCTTTTCAGTAAATAATAACAAATTAATGAAAGTCATAAAATATCATTTTATCAACATGAAAATTTATGCTTAAGCAAAGTGTCAAAGTCATGTCTGGATCAATTGATCCACCTTGGGGCTTCTAGTGTTAAAACAGGACAAAAATTTTTTTTTTTTTTTTTGATGTTGAATAATTATTTTAAGGACACTAGTTACACTTAGGAAAAATTACTCGATAGATTTTTAAACATTTATTTACAATTATCAGACCTTATTTATGTATTTTTAAGTAATTTTGAGTAAAATTAAAAAAAAAAAAATCAGTAAGTGATAATAAAAAACAAGAAAAAAATTAAAAGCTTGCATGAATAAATAATATTAAAACGTACTCTAATCGATTCACTTAATAAATTATAATAACTTGTTCAAATTATTGTAATAATGTAAAAAGTCACTCGAAAACTTGATTAGTTTGAAATTTGCTCAATACAAATCTTACATAAAAAAAAGTCATAAGTTCAAGCGTTCATGATCTGGTTTTTTACCTGGTTTCTGCTGTTGTAACTAATAAGCGCAAAAGGGCTCAAAACAAGAGATTACAAGTTCTAAAAGGTTAAAGGTCCTATCCTAAAAAAAAATACGTGGATAAGATGGACCATAGTCTCTTTTAAACATTTCCACCAAAAAATGTTTTATAATGTCTTTTATTATTTTTGTCATATGTCTAATTTTAAAAATTCGCGTTATTACTTAAATCGCAATAGCTTATCAAAGTTTCAGTTAAATAAATAATATTAAAAACATATTTAGTTTCTCCTAATAAGTAAAGAAGCGTTTCAAAGTTGTGACTATGCTTATTATATTTACAGGAAGGATTTTAATTTGTTAGCCGTTATTAGAATTAAAAAGAGATTCTTTTCACTAGAATAATAGTAAAAGCAATCATTATTTAAATCATGAAATTAATTCTCATGATTAAATTATTATTTCATTTGCGTCTTTTCTATATTTATATCTATTAAAGTTTTCATTTATCAAAATAAAAAGCTTGGTGTTTAAAATCGCTAACTTGAGCCGTTCCTGTGGGAGTTATAGAATCTCCTTCCATTTCCGCCAATTGTTATTTTATTTATGCATATCTTTAACAAAATTTTTTTATCAAATTTGATTACTTACCCACTTTATAATGCCTTTTAATTTCTTCCCACATATTTTTACGATTTCCCAGGGTTTCTTTCGTTTAATCTTTATTGATAAAAAGTGCAGTGCTTTTAAGTTTTTCCAAGTTAAAATTTTGTATTTATCATTACAGTTTAGGAGTTTGAGGACTATAGTTTTGGTAGATTGTCTTAAATTCTTCCTTTTCAATGGACTCGCTCAATCACTATATTATTGCCAATTCCATGTTGGTTTTTGAAGATATTTTTAACTGCTATTGCACAGTCACCCCACGTTTATCACATTCCATTGAAGATAATTGTATAATCTATTGTACATAATACGTTCTAGTATTTTTGAAAATATGTAGAGGAAAGAGATAGGACGATAATTACTGATATTTGTTTGATCACATTCTTTTAAAATTAGAACAACTTTAGCAATTTTTAGTTGTTCAGGAAAAACTCCTTGGTGCATAAATGCTCCATAGACTTTAAATAGGATATCTTTAAAGTTTTTAAAAAATATATTTGACTATATTACTGTTTATGTCATCTGCTTTGGTTAATTTGTTTTTTTAAGAGCTTTCAAACTCTTGCAAAGATAGTTCAGAAGATAGTTCAAAAGATAGTTCAGAAGATAGTTCAGAAGATAGTTCAGAAGATAGTTCAGAAGATAGTACAATTATCCATTTGTAATCAAAAAACTCTAAATGTTGCATTTGTATAAGGAATTATTTTTGCTAGTTTTGGACCGATTTCAACAAAGAATTATATAAAATTATTTATTATTAAAAATTTATGAGCTATATATAGTTCGCATTTATGTTTGATTTCAACTATATTCGTTTGGGGGAGGGAGCCTGAGCATCTTTTTTGTCTACCACTAATTTCATTCATTATTTGCAAGTGCTTTTTGATTTATTTTTAAATTTATCAAATAGGTCAAAGAACATCTTTCAAAATAACTTTCAAACAACTAGATTGACTTGGAAAGTACCGGTAAAAGTAAGTTACGACGTCTTTAACACAATTAGAAACATGAAATCAAAAACCACTACACCGAAAAATTTTAAAGTATTTGCAGTTAAGTGTAAAACTTAAAAATTTTAATCATAGTATATTGGTGTTAGCAAAAAAACACTGCATAAATCTTTTTTTAATATAAACTCATTTTTTTTCAATTTTGTTGTATAGGCAGGTTTGGCGCTTAACCATCCATATCATCCGCCGAGATCAGTATGCATTTTTAATGCAAGAGCTTCCTCTACACTCTTATTAATGCGAAAGGTTTTATCCAAAGTTTCATCAACTTTTTCTATCTCTAAAACATTAGATATATTGTTTTTTAAAATAGAGCTTTTTTTTTTCTTCAACAGCATTTGCACTTTTCGCAGAAGCTAAAAATAGAGTTTCATGATAATCAGCGGCTAGTTAGTTTATTTTTTCTATTTTGCTTCGCTCTTCAAGAACACTCCATTTTTTATGGGGCCTTCTAGAACTAAAATGGCTATTTTTATTGTTCATAAGACTTCTTTGAAGCCAACAATTTTCTTTTTGTATAAATGTGTCATAGTCTCGTCCACTTTGTTTTAGTTTTTTCTTCATCTTTGAAATAAATGTAACAAAAACAAGCTTTACTTTACTTAAGTTTTCTTTGCGAATTTCTTCAGTATTTTTTATTTTATTAAGTAAATCTTTCCATAATTTTAATTTATCAACTCCTAATTCACGTATATTTGGGATAAGATCTAATTCTAATAAGATCTATTTTTAATAAGATCTTTTCATTGCTATCGTTTTTAAGATCTATAAATATAATAAAACTAATATGTCAGAAACATTTTAAACTACAATACATATATTTTTAAACGTTTTAAATTTTATTTTGTTATGACTTTTAACAATTTTCACATTGTTACATCCTATAATAACACTATATTACCTGGTGGGAAATGAGCTAGCGACTAACGAGCGACTAGCTAGCTTTATAGCGATTTTCAAGCAATTTTTTTTTCTTATTTTATTCTTTACTAATATCTCTATCATCTTTAAAAATTCGATTTTAAGTGTTGTCTATTATAATTATGAGAATAATTGAACTTTAAACTTTGCGATTTTGTAGCAATGTGTCGCTAGCTATATATCGCAGCTTTATAGCTAGTTACAAAATATCTCCAAATCTATAACTGGTTGATAGCTGCATACCAAAATTTTTTTGATAGCGATTTCATTACGATATGACGGTAGCTACAATAGCCTGTGAGTCTTTAGCTTATTAAGCTAGCTATCCTCGTAGCCAAGTTGCTATCTTTATCTTTACAAATATCGATAGCTTTTTGCTAACTTAAAAAAGCTAGCGATCCTCGTGGCCAAATCGCTGTCTTTATCGTAACGATTATAGCTAGCTATTCGCTAGCCGAATTGCCAACGGGTACTTAGTTAACTTTATAGGAAATATTATATATTACATATATATTACAGGAAATTCTATATTCTAGAAATTACTATATTACAGGAAATTGTTGTTCAATTAAGCTTTTTCAAACATGTTGTACTTATCGAATAATAAATGGTTCTTTAAAATTGTCAATAAATATTTTAATAAACTTTTATATAAATAATATATAATGACAAAAGCACGTTTTTTAAAACTATATTTAATATTAAAGATTCAAAAACTATATTAGAAAAAGTTCTACAAGCAAAAAACTTAAAATTAAGTTTCACGCCAATTTCATTTGCTTGATATAATAAACTTCTTAGCAAAATGGCAGAAAACAAGGTTTTTATGAAATCATCAACATTTGTTTTTCTTTAATAACTTCCAATATCGCAGGAGACCGCAGTAATCCTTTTATATTCCTAAAGTAGAAATGTTAATTAATTGGAAAATATATATCTATTTATGGAACTCGGTGGAATATTTTTTTTAGCTGATATATAAACAAAAAAAACAAACAATTGTTTTCTTTTTCTTAAAAGTCTTTAAATTTAAAAGAAAAAAACGAAAAACTTTTTTTTTCTTTTTATTATATTTGAAATATCTATATATTTTAAATATAATAAAAAGAAAAAAAAAGTTTTTTGTTTTTTACAATCAAAAAATTATTTTAAAAATAAATACACACTTTTATTTAAATTTCAAATTCTCTAATTTAGTTGAATAAAAACCTCATATTTTTTAGATTTCTCTAAAAAAATATCAAATTTTTTCACTTCTATACAAATAAAAATACAAAAAATACATCTTATATCAATATCAAACCTGTTTATAAAAGAATAGAGAAAAGCCTGGCAGCTAATGCAAGTCACTGCTGCCACAGCTACTAGAGTTTTACATGACATAGACCTAGTCAGTAAATTAGAGACATCTTGAGTGATTGATAAGAATAAAATTACTAGAGAGAAGTATCGAACCATGGAAGAACTTAAAAGTGAAAGTTCAAACACTTATAAAATACAAAATAAAAGTTTTATAAAAAAATTATTTTTACTTTTGAAATAAAAAATCATTGTCATTTTATATTATCTAACAAAGTGCACTTAATTTATAAAAAAGTGGTGAGGAGCTTATTGCCATTTTTTTGTTGTTTTAAGTCACTGTGCGACGGGAGAAGCGGGCATAATTTTTTTTTTTCTGTCCCACTTTACCCCAATGTAAACATTTTTTTAAGGTACATTTCAAAATTTAGGCTTTTAGCGCACGCGAGGAAACAAATCAATTTTTGATATATAGAGGGGATTAAATTTAATTTTTCACATTAAATAACAGTATTTAGGCACCACTCTTAATTAGAAATTTCAGGCTGTTCCACTTCTCTCCACTCTCCTCTATTATATGAAAACTGTCCAGTCTTTAAAGTTGCAAAATATACTATTGAAATGATTTGTTTGTCAGCTAAAGCAGAAAGAACTTTGTCAACTTTTCGATTAATTTATTGACGATTGAGAAATCTCTTGACAAACGAAAGCTTAAAAAATTTAGTTTTTATATATACTAATAGTGTTTTGATTGGATACAAACAGTTTTGATACCAATAGTGTTTTGATGAATACAAACGACAAAAACGGCTACATTTTAAAGGAAGTAGCAGTTCTCAGCGAGTTTGAATGTGAAGAAATTTTAAATAAGCAAATTTAATAAAAAAATAAATTTAATTGTTAAGTTTTTGTGATATAGAAATTTGTTTAAAAATCATGAAAATAATATAAAATATTTATAAATTTTAAAAGACATCATTAAAGAGTTTGAAATTAAAACTTCTTATCTGATGCATAATGATATTATGATGCATTGGTATATCAGAATTAGCTAAATTAAGTGTTACCTCTTTAACTTTTTAAATTGGTTTTTCATGGTTGTTGTTGTTGTTATTGTTATTGTTTTGTTTATATAGTAACTTTTCTTGATGTAGCAACTTTTCTTGAGATAACTTTTCAAATTTTTCTTTTAATTTTTCTCTAGATTTTATAAACGTTCGTTCATAAGAATTATTGGTAACATTTATTATAGTTTGAAAATCATATTTGTCGTTAACAAATGTTCGTATATAATCTTCACAAAGTTTAGACCCAACTCCACAAATCATTCGTAAAGTTCAAAACACACTCAGAAAACTAAATAAAGCAGGTCGATTTACGATTAAAAAATATAAAGATCTTTATCCGAGTGATGTTATACCACCTCGTTTGTATGGAGTCATAAAAGCCCACAAACCTGAAAAAAACTACCCAATGCGAGTTATCGTAAGCACTATTGGAACGGCTACATACAAAATTTCTAAATTCTTAACTGATATGATACAACCCATCCTCAACAAGAACAATACACATTTAAAAAACTCTCAACAATTTGTTAACTTAGCTAATTCATGGAATATTGACAAAGATGAAATCCAAGTGTCTTATGATATCATTAATTTATATCCTTCAGTCTCAGTAAAGGAAGCGATAATTATCCTATTGAGAGGTTGAAAAATGATCCTAGTTTTACATCAAAATTTACCTTTGAAGAAATAAAAACACTTTTAGATATATGTCTTTTGCATTGTTATTTTTTATTTGAACATGACATTTATGAACAAGAAGATTCTGGACCAATTGGTTTAGGACTTATGGTAGTAGTTGCGAAGTGTTTTCTGCAGTTTCACGAAAGTAATGCTATTGCACAAGCAATTTCCAATAATATTCAATTAAAGTCATTTAAAAGATATGTCGATGACTCCCATTCTCGTTTTAACTCTACTGAAGATGCAAAAAAAATTTTAATACTACTTAATAACCAACATAAAAATATTTAGAACACCATGGAAATCGAAAATGAAAATAACACGCTAAACTTTTTTGATGTTACTATTATTAACAATAAAACTGGTACGTACGATTTTAAAGTTTACCGTAAAGATGCCTTAACTAATGTCCAAATCAAACCTAACTCATGCCATGATCCAAAAATTATAAACGGAATTTTCAAAGACTTTGTTCATAGGGCATTATACTTATGCTCTGATAATAATATTGAACAAGAGTTATTATTTCTAGTAGATGTTTTTGTAGAAAATGGTTATAAAGAAACAAACCTGGAACATATTATAAAAACCACTAAAAGAAATTTACATATTAAAAAACAAAGTAATGAAACTCAACATTCATCAATTGCATCAAAAAATATTGTATCTTTACCGTGAATTCCAGGAATTAGCCCGAAGTTAAAAAAAGCTTTCAAAAAAGCAGGTTATACACCAGTTTTTAAATCTCCAAAAACAAACCTCCTCTTCCTATAAATTCTTACCCAGGTGTGTACAAACTTGAATGCTCCTTCAAAAAATTTTATATCGGTGGTGAAACAAAATTAAAAATCCCATCTCGCATTTACCAACATTAAAAAAATACATACGAAGGAAATTGGGATTACTCAGCCATAGCGGAGCATTCAAAAAATTGTCATAGCAATTTTACATAGAACAATAAAAATACCTTAAAAGTAGAGGTTAATAATTTTAACAGAAAAGTGAGAGAAGCGCTTGAAATACAGCGCCATGAATGCTCACCTTCAGACGGTGGTCTAAATCAGGACGACGGAGGTTACGTCACAACTTCCTTTTGGAAACCTATGTTTCGATGTTTAAATGAAAAGAAACTATTGCATTGATTTGTGCATGTTTTTGTTTTGTATTTAACGGTTTTTTATATATATTTATATACATGACAACGAGGGTATCAATAATCCCTTGAAATATTGTAAAAAAAATTAATAAAGAGTTACATCGGTAATAGAAGTTTTAATTTGAAATATTTATAAATAAATTAATTACAAAAAATCGAGTAAAAAATTGTTTTTTTTTAATATAAGGTCACCTGCGTTTGATTTAAAAAACATTTTTTTCTATGTTTGATAATATTTAATTAATTTTATATAGCTTTTATCTGGTAAATTATTGATATATACTTTCTCAAAACTTTGTGTTAATGTTCTTCTGCACAGTGAGCCAGAATTCACCTTTTTATATATACTTTATTTCACCTCTCCAAAGCCATGAAAGAAACTGCAGTCGATGAGGTTGCTTTAGTTGTGGTTTCAACCCTTTTTTAACTTCATAACTCTCCTAACTTTCCTTTTCTAACTCTTCCTAACTTTCCTAACTTCCTAAACACAAACCTTGACAAACTTGTTCGTCAAGGTTCATCTTTCGGAGTTTTGCTAGACAAAACTAATTACTCGTTATATAATTAAATGATTTGATGAGTATTTCTGCATTGATTACCAATTTGAGGATTAATGTTAATATGATGATTTTAGGTAGTAAGGATACCAAAACTGCATAGCAACCACATACTTTATTGACCATAACTAATATAAACTGGAAAAAAGTAATCACTTTATCAAATTTCTTCCTTAACTACCACATTGAGTAATTTTTATACTACAAGTGTAGTGGTACTATATACTTTTTATTTGGCTGATAGTAACGCCTGAAATGCCTAGCAACTGTTAATTTTGCATTATTTCAAGTGACTTGATCAAAGTAATAATAACGTAATAATAAGTAATAAGTAATAATAAGTTATTTCTCGTGATTTTCACTGGAGATATTTTTCTTCCAGAATTTGTTTAAAAACTCCTTTTTATTCTTTCGCATTTTAGCACTCTATTGCATATTTCAAAGTTTGTTCAACTTCGGAGGGAATTTCACTTTTAGAAAGTGCTATTTTTATCTTCTTTTTAATTTGAATTAAATTTTGAAAATTTAGCATCCGAAAACGGGTTATCGCCAACAATTTAACACCCGTCGTTTCACAACTGAAACAACGGGTGTTTCAGTTGTGAAACGATAATGTCTGAAGTTGTTTTTTTATTACGAAGACAGAAGAACGAGTTTAATTATTTTGTTGAATACGTTTTGAAAAATCCTGCATTTTAAATAGTAAATTTGTTTACTTCTTTCTGTGTGTTTGAAACATTTAAAAACGATTTTAGTGCACTCCTTCCAATTACATCTAGCCTTTTTATCAAAGCAGAATTATTTTCATACCATAACCATAAGTTAAGTCCCAGATGTTTAAATTTATTAAGTACAAGTAAATTTTGATATTTTAAACTCAAAACAAAAATTAAACACAACAAGATGGAGCATGATGAATAAAGTTGCTAAGAAAAAAAAAATCATTGGTTTTTATTTTCTGTTTGGTTGAAAAAAACGAGTGTATTGTTTAAAAAAGAGGAGAGTCATTTAGTTAATACACATAAACGAGTCAGATCACTTTGTAGTTGATATATATGTAGTTTAATTTTAAGTATGTTAGAAAAATTCAAAATATTTGTTTAAATCAGTATCAAATTTTTCAACTTTGTTTTCAAAGAATTTTGATTATCTGGATTACTAATTGATTTATTTTTTTTTTACTAGTTTTTTGTAAAAATAAGGACCCCGATATGAAATTGAGAATTGGAAAAGTTTCGTTTTTTTGACAATTGTAATATAGTTACCTTTTTCATTGTGAAACTAGATTCGGAAAAATTAGATCTGTGTGTAGTCGGCAGTCAGCAAAAATTTGCCAACAAGAGTAAAAAAAACAAACAGATTCTCACCCTTCCCTCTTTCTTCCAGATTTCTTAGGGAAAACGCTGCACATGGCCCACTGTTCCCTGTGCTCTTCAAGTGTTAAACAAAATCCAGAAAAAAAAGATACTAAATTTTCTCAATATTTTCCAGAGAAAGATTAATCAGTTGCTATATAAAAAAGTCCCAGTACAAAGATTGTTGCCACAATCTTCAAAATCGATTGGTCCAAAAAAAAACTATATTCAGGACGGGTAACATTTATGCATGACGAGAAAAATTAACCTTCGTTCAGGGTGGGGATAGATAAATTATATTGCTAGTAAATCAAAACTATGCTTTATTAAACTATAACAATCAATTTCAAATTGATTGATAATGAAAACAACACTATATACAGTATTGTTACAATAACGTTGTTAAATTCATTTATAAACAAGTTTAACAACTTCTTTGTTAAAATATTATCAAAACTTGAGCTTCAAAATCTTTGTGTAAATAATATTTTTGAGAAATACTTAGGTCATGAGAAAAACGAGTAAAAAACTTATATTTTAATAAAAAACTAATCAGCTTAGAGGTTTTTTTTTTGTTTTTTTTTTTTAGTGTAATTTATTTCGCCGTTAAAAAATGTTTACATTGCATATACATTTATATAAATTGATGGCTGGAGCAAGAAGAAGGCACATTTCGCCTTATCGCCGAGCCCCATTAAAAATTCTACATAACCGTAACATACAAATATATATATAAAAGAAACAATTAGAAATGAAATAGAAAATAACTAATATAATAAAAAATAAAAAAAAAGAACTAATTAAGAAGCGTTTAGATGCTTAACAGTTGCTAAAATGTTTAAGAAATAAGTTAATATAAAAAAAAAAAAAAAAAAAAAAATCCTGAGTATAAAAGAAATTGAAAAAATAAAATCTCATAATTAACACTAAATGAATATGTAACATCATCACTTATGACATCATCACTTGTGACATCATCACTTGGATTTCTTATTCTTTTTTTTTTTTTTTTATTTCTTTTTTTCCTTTTTCTTTCTTTTCTTATTCATATTATCATATATCATTGATATAATTGAATCTGTTTTTTTTTATTTTTTTTTATTGTGTTTACTTTAAAATAAACATTTAAAGTCGGATTTATTGAGATCCATGAACAATAATAATCGTTTTGATTCATCCTTAAATTGCTCTAATGTAGTCTGCTTTTTGTTAACAATATCTGCAAATTTCTTCCACAGATAAGGTCCGCGGTATTTAATTGAATAGAAAGTTAATTTTAATTTATGTTTTGGAACAACAAAATTGTTTTCTGAACACTTTGTTGAGTACCTATGGTTAATTTTATTAAAATAAGATTGAAATATTTTAGGAGACAATTCCTTTTTTGTTTTAAACATAAACAATAAAACTTGGTGTAAATTGAGTTTATATACATTTAAAGCACCGAGCACACTTAGAAGTGGTTCGCAAGGAACATTTCTGTCGGCTCCAAATACTATTCTACATGCATGTTTTTGTATATTGTAGAGTTTCTTTAGTTTTGTATGGCTAGTACTAGCCCACACAACATTACAATAAGACAAATAACTGTGAATAAAGGCGAAATATAATTTTTTCAGAGATGATATATTTAGAAAGGGTTTAGCCCTAAACATCATTGCAATATTTTTTGAGATTATTTTTTCAATGCTATTTATATGTGAACACCATTTTAAATTTTCATCCAATTTTACTCCTAAAAAGTTTATGTAAGATTCCCTTTTAATATAAGCTTTATTAATATTAAGATCTGGTAATTTAAGAGGAATATTTTCTGATTTATTTACTTTATGGAAAAGCATATATTTTGTTTTTTCCGCATTTAGTGAAAGTTTATTACTTACGAACCATGCACTAACATTACATAACTGTTCGTTACCTATTTTAAAAAGTGATTTAATATCTCTGTGAGAACAAAAAAGATTTGAATCATCAGCAAACAAAATTAGGTCTAAAAGATTTGTTGATACGTATAAGTCGTTTATGTACAATATAAATAAAAGTGGTCCTAAAATAGAACCCTGAGGAACCCAGCAAGTTATGGAGTGTGGAATTGTATTATTTTGATTATAGTATAAAAATTGCTTTCTGTTAGTCAGATAATCTTTTAAACAAAGTAAGTTTTTATTTTTTACACCGTAGTTTTCGAGTTTTTTTATTAGTATATAGTGATTTACGGTATCAAAAGCTTTTGACAGATCAATGAAAACTCCTAATGTAAAACAGTCATTATCTAAGGCATTAGATATTTGATTGGAAAGTTCAACTACTGCGTGTTTAGTGGAATTTTTTTTTTTAAAACCAAATTGTTTACAATACAACATGTCGTTCTCAGTTAGATGATTATAAAGTCTGTTATACATTATTCTCTCTAGCAATTTTGAAAAACAAGGTAAGATTGATATAGGCCTGTAATTTAAAATATTTGACTTATCTCCAGATTTAAAAATTGGTGTTATACGGGCAATTTTTAATTTATTAGGAACAATACCTGACTTTAATGAAAGATTGAAAATGTGAAATAAAGAAGGTTCAATGACTTCAAATACTGATTTGACAACATCAACACTAATTTTATCAAAACCTTCACTTTTTTTTCTTTTGAGACTGCTAAATGCAGTTCTCAACTCACTCAGTTTTAAATCAGTTTCATCCATAAGTTTATCATAAGTTTTTAAGTATGAATCAAATGGAATGGAAATAGTAGAAATTTTAGCAGCCAAATTCGGGCCAATATTAACAAAGTAGTTGTTTAGTTCTTCAGCTATAATTGATTTTTCATAAACTAATTCTCCATTAATTAAAAGGATTCTTGGCAGAGTGCTTTTGTTATAATTATTTTTTCCAATTAAATCTTTAATTAAATTCCATATTTTTTTAGTGTTTCCGTTGGTTTTCTTTAATAATTGATCATAAAACAGTTTTTTTGAGTATTTTTTGATTTTTTCAAATATATTTTTATAATTTTTGTAAGTTATTTCATTTTTACAAGTTTTTTTTTTAAGATATTTTTCTTTCTTTTTTGAAGATTGATAAGACTTTTCAAAGTTCCTTAAAAGAAACAACGCAACCGGAGTCGACGATGTCAATACCAACATGACAATGAGTTTAAAATTACTTTATTTATAGTACTTAAACAATATCTTAAAGAAGTTATTTTTCCTGAGAAACTGAAAATTCCGAAAGTACAACCTATATTGAAATCAGGAGATACAAGTGAAATAGGTTTTTTCAGATCAATAACAGTTCATTCAACATTCTCTGAAATAGAGAGTTTAATAGGTGATATATACTTATTTTAAAGAAAATAATTTTATTTTTTCTAAGCCGCTAGGTTTTCAAAAAAAACTGGTCTTTTTTCTATTTTGCTGAAGAAATAGAAAAATCTCCCTCAAAAATGTAGAAATCGTATTAGGTGTTACGTATACAGTTTCGTATCATTTTGTACATTATCGTATACAGTTTTCATATACATTCTTATACAATAAAATAAAAAGCTGGTACAAGAAAAAAAGCAAGAAAAAAAAAAAGACATAATTAAGTCTTATCACCATACTTAGCCTTATCACCAAGCACCATTTTTATTAAATTGTAATTTACAAATATTTTGTTTTAAGACGTGAATATATAAACTAAATGGTATTTCGAATTGTTTAATATAAGTTTTGAAAATATTTCGTTAAAGAAATAAAAAAAATTTTACAAAAAATGGAGACGTTATATATTAGGTGTGTTTTTTTCAGTTTGTTTTGCTCACTATAAATACAGTTTTCATATACATACATATACAATAAAATAAATAGCTGAAGCAAGAAGAAGGCATAATATTTTATTACCTAGTACCATTTTTATAAAATTATTTTTTACAAATATTTTCTTGTAAAGACGTAAATCCAACTAGAAAATAATATATCGCATGTTTTTATATAACAGGATCTTGTGGAATTCCAAAGTATTTGCCTGTTACTTAGCATATAAATTGTTTTCTGTTTGTTAAGCAGTTTTTGAACCAAAGTAAATTTTTGTTTCTACTGCCATAATTTTCAAATTAAGTTAGCAGTATTCATGGTTTACTTTATCAAAGGCTTTAGACAGATCAATAAAAACTCCTAATGTATAATAATTGTTGTTTAGAGCTTCAGACATCTTGTTGACTTGCTCGTCTACGGCGTGTTTAGTTAAATGCATTTTTTTGAAAACTGTTTTTTATACAGCATGTTGTTCTTTGTTAGGTAGACGTAGAGTTTTGAAAAGACTTGGTTTTAATGACAAACTTTCTTTCCCGAAACGCTGTTTCGTATAACTTGCAGAACCGTTTAAGAAATATATTGTATACATAATTAACCTCTTTACTAGTTTTTGTAAAAATAACGACCCCGATATAAAATTGAGAATTGGAAAAGTTTCGTTTTCCAAACGTAAGCAAAAGTGATCCAGGTTCAAAAAGAGTCTTGGACATATTTTTGCCTCACGGTAAGAAAAGAGGCGTGAACTTTCTGGTTAAATGCAATTTCGCTCGTGTGCTCGTCTACGGCGTGTTTAGTTAAATGCATTTTTTGAAACCAAATTGTTTTTTATACAGCATGTTGTTCTTTGTTACATAGTCGTAGAGTTTAAAGAGACTTGGTTTTAATGACAAACTTTTTTTACCAAAACGCTGTTTCGTATAACTTGCAGAACCGTTTAAGAAACAAATCGTATACATAACTAACCTCTTGCGACTCTTAAATAAGATCCCAAAAATAATAAAAAACCCTCAATTTTTTAAAAATGTTTTATAAATTTTGTAAGAATTTTTTATTCATCAGTTGCCTGTAAATATTTTTTTTTAGATGCATATCCACTAAGTATTATGGAATTGGAAACTAAGAAAGAAGATAAATGATCAGTAAGGTCACTCTTGATTATACAACTATGAAGCTGGTCATCACAAAGTTATTCATTATTAAGTTATGTACGGCCGTGGCGCAGTAATTAGAGCGCTTGTTTTATAAGCAGGAGATCCAGGTTCAAAAAGAGCCTTGGACATATTTTTGCGTCACATTAAGAAAGGAGGCGTGAACTTTCTGGTTAAATGCAAATCCGCGGTGTTCTAGAACACCGCGGATTTTTATTACTATTTAGGTTCCCCAAAAAGGCCAAACAGTCTTGTCACAGCTGTGACAAGACAGTTTAGTCTTTTTGGGGAACCTAAATACCCAGACAGCCTCCCGCTAGCGGCCCAATGCTGGCCCAGTTCCGCTTGCGACTACGGCGCGATGACGGCCGTCGATCACGGGCCTGCATCAAAACGGCCATTGGGCCAGCACTGGCCCGCTAGCCATGGGCCAGTATTGGCCCGCAATCGTTCGCCAGCACTGGCCTGCGATTATTTGCCAGCACTGGCCCGCGATCGCTTGCCAGCATCTGTTGACAGTACTGATCCGTGATCATTTTCCAACAATCTTTCGTGTTTGCGTGTCAGCTCCAAAGCGTTACTTTTTACTAGATACTTTTACTACATACACTAGCACGTTATTATTAGCCGTTTCCGTGAAAACGTGTTATTCCATAAAATTCAAACAAATAAGTATATTTGAAATTTATTGTAAACCAAAAGTGTTTTAATTAATAATGAAATAATAAAAACAAAAACGTTGAATGAATCAAATATTTATTTTTGCAACGAATTTTTAAGATCTTCCCGAGCTTTACGGCCGCCATTTCGATCACCGGAAAGTTGAAAGTATCTTTTTATCCAACGTTCAACCTCTTCAGACACTGCTCCTGAAGTCGAAGGATTTTTTTTAACAGCATCTAAACAGTGTGACTACATTGTATATATGGAATATATTTATGTATACATTAGTAAATAATTAAACATATATATATATAATATATATATATATATATATATATATATATATATATATATATATATATATATATATATATCAAAATATACTATAATAATTAATACATAGTTTTAACCACATTTAAATATATCTAACCTTGTAAAAAACTTTCACTTTTTACCAATTGTGTTTTATTATCAAATGCATCATTTGCATATCAACAAAACATTTATACAAAACTAAATTTTAATAGTTTTATATGAAAGTTATGTTGAGAAGTATAATGATTATAGCATAATGAGTGCTAACTTAAATGAAATTAAGGATGTCATCAAGTCGACAAGTTATTAAATTGTTTTGGAACTTACTTTAATATAATATAAGCAATGGAAAAGTTTTCTATTTACTAGACTAATTAGAATTGTAATTGATACACCCTATCTTTTAACAGTAGAACTACTGAAAAAAAGATAGGATGTATCAATTACAGTTTTAATTGGTCTAGTTATCAGAACAGTCTAACTTTTACATTTTACAACACTAACTTTTACAAAACAATTTTATTATAATAGTATTTACTATAGTAATAACTTTTACAAAAAAAATAATATATATTTTTTTAATAACAAAATATATCTTGTAAACTTTTAGTTCCGCTTTTAAAGTACCATCATAAAAAAAAAAAAAAAAAACATTTAAATAATGGCAATTATGGCAAAACGACTTTCGGCTCTGTATCCAATGCAATCGGGCCAGTGCTGGCCCAAAATCAAATGCCGTCGTAATGGCTCACGACTACTCGCCAGAGTTCTGGCATTTCGTCGCACGCCGCTGCGACTTCTTACGATGATTTACCGTACATAAAAAGTTGCTTGAGTCACTTGCCAGAATCGCGCCAGTAATGGCCCGTTACTAATATAGTCGCAATGGCGTGCGATGATTCGCCAGAGTTCTGGCCCGGAGTCGTGTGCTGTCTGGGTAGTAATAAAAAAAAAAAATTATTATCAAGAAAAGTGGAGGAGTTTTTGGTTATTCTTGTTGCCATGTTTATTTTTGGAAAAAGGTAAAAAATTAGAATAATGCTTAACATTTTTGCTTGATGAATGATTTATTATATTAGTGTTTAGGTCGAAACAATGTAAACATGCTTCCGCGTATAATTCTCTTTGGTTAGAATTTTTTTAAATGATCTTTAAACTTTTTAAAAATAACAGATTGTTATATATATATATATTCTTAATAATTATGCTTTTTTTTTGTTTTGTATAACAACATTCACTGCATAACGACTCACAATATATTTCATTCAGGCAAATATCATTACTCTCGAGTCTTTAATGCAAGGGATGGGGGGGGGGGGTGGAAACGCTTATTAATTTTCGAAAAACGCTACCACTGATTCTAAGCTTATGAAGACTCCAGCCTTGTTTATAATTTTTATTTGTTAACGACAAAAAATTAATATCTCAAAACAAAAAAAGGTATATTTTATTTAGACTTTTAATAAAAGTACCCTTTCCCCTTCCTTTTTTGTTCCCCGACCCTACCCCCACCCGACCATTTGCATTAAGGCAAGCGAATAAGTAAAACAAAGAATTGTGAACATAAATACTCGCGCCTCCAATTGTTTTAAATTCTCGTGGTTGATGAATTGAAACGTAGTTATTTACTTCAAATTGTTAAACTGTTTCATCATTTTTGCATCATAAATCCGCAATGCAAATTACTTTAAAAGCGTATTTTAGTTCATTTTAAAATATTTTTAAAAATATTTAAAATATTTTGAAACTATTGTTCTTCTGATACTAATGTTTTAAACTCTGTTTTAAACATTAATTTTAAACTGTTTTAAACTTAAATTTTTTCAAACTTTTTAATTTGTTTTTTTTTAAACTTTTTTTAATTTCACTCTTTTATATATTATTGGAAATTGTAAAGTTTTTTTTATTTTTTTTTTATTTTCACGAAGGGGCTTGATGATAAGACATTTTGTCTTCTACTTGCCCCAGTCAGCTTGCATTGGTATAAATTTATTTGAATGTAAGGTTAACATTGTAAAATGTGTCAAATGACGAAAAATAAAAAAAAAAGTTAAAAAGTTTGAAATTGATTTAGCGATAAAATCGAAGCACAACCCAAAGATCCTGTTCAAGTATGTTAATAGTAAACAAAATGTTAGAACTACAATAACAGCCTTAAAAGGAATCAATGGCGACACTATCACAAATCCAATAGAAATTGCAAATCGGCTGAACAATCACTTTCAAAGTGTTTTCAACAAAAATGAAGACGATGAACTGCCATATTTTATAAAACGAACTGAAGCCATCTGCAAATACTCGCAAATAACGCTAGATCTGGTTAAAAACAAGCTGAGCAATTTATCAGTTGACAAAACCGTTGGTTTGGATGGTGTAAGCGCATATGTACTGAACAACTGTTCTGACAGCTTCTCAATACCTTTAAGCGCAATTTTTCAGAAGTCGCTAGATAGTGGGTGTTGTCCTAAAGTATGGAAAAAAGCTAATGTAACACCACTGTTTAAAAATGGAAGTAGACTCGACCCAGGCAATTACCGGCCTATATCCTTAACATCAGTTGTATGTAAAGTGATGGAGAAAATATTACGTGACACTATGGTCAATCATTTAGTCGAACATAGCCTTATTTCAAAAAATCAACATGGTTTTGTCAATAAAAAAGCTTGTGTGACTAATTTGTTGGAGTCGATTGACATGATGTCAAAAGCATTATCTGACAAGATATCTATGGACGTAGCTTTTATAGATTTCAGTAAAGCATTCGATATGGTTCCCCACAAGAGACTAATTTACTAACTTGAGGCATATGGTTTTACTGGAAATCTCCTGAATTGGATAAAATCGTTTTTACACCAGCGTTTTCAACGAATCGTGATGGGCGATTATGTTTCCTCGTGGCTTGAGGTATTTAGTGGCGTCCCTCAAGAATCCGTATTAGGTCCAATACTTTTTATCATTTTTGTGAACGATATATCCGATATTGTTAACCATCCATGTAAAATGTATGCTGATGACACTAAACTGCTGGCCCGTTTAGACCACCCATTAGATTCACAAATGCTTCAAACTGATATCTACAACATAGCCGATTGGTGTAATACCTGGAAAATGAAACTTAATCTCGATAAATGTAAAATCATGCACATAGGTAAAAAACAACTTTTATGTCTACTCAATGCCAGCTAATAACAATAACAGTGTCGAACTTGCATCAACTTTAGTCGAACGTGATTTAGGCATCATGATTACGCCAGACTTAAAATGGCATAAAAATTCAACTTTTGCCATCAATAAAGCTAACCGTGTATTAGGCATGTTGTATCGTACTTTCAGTCACATGACTCCGCAACTACTTAAAATTCTATATACAACTTTTGTACGACCTCATCTGGAATTTGCGGTAGCAGCCAGCAATCCATCATCAAGAATAGATATTGACAAAATCGAGAAAGTACAAAGAAGAGCTACCCGTTTAGTACCTTCGTACCGTCATATGTCATACAAAGATCGTCTGAATATACTGAACTTAACGTCCTTAGAAACCCGTCGCAGGGGAGATCTGATACAGGGCTATAAAATTATTAACAATATAGACATTGTCTCATGGAGTGAACCCCATGTCCTTCGTGTTGGGCAGTCAAATAAAAACTAGAGGGCATCATCTAAAAATGACTAGAGAATATGTTAAAAATTGTGAGCAAAGGCACCAGTTTTTTACTAATCGAATAGTGAATCATTGGAATGCATTGCCGTCAGAAGTTGTATGCGCTTCATCAGTTAACAGTTTCAAGGCTAAGCTTGATGCAGAAATTTCAAATAATCCGCATAAGTATCGAGATTATAACTGAAAAAAAAAAAAAAAAAAAAAAACAATAAAGGAAAAACAATAAAGTACAAACTTATACTTTATACTATATATCTTATTGTAAATTTTTATATATATTGATATGAATAAAATTAATGTATGAAGTAGATAAGGCTGCCAAAACCTGTAGGTTATACAGGGAAACCTGTTGCAGCAATTTTTCTACTACTACTACTACTATATAAAAAATAAAAACTCATAGCAATAAACGACATACATCAAATTAGAAAATTAAATCTTTTTGTTTAAATAAAAAATATCTCTTCGTTTAAATTAAAAATTAGGAAGAAAAAAATCAAAATGTTTAAAAAGCGAGCCATGTCTTCTTGTTTGTTCTATTTTTAAAAACATAACAAAGATAACTCTGCAGTAAATTCACAGGTAGATAACTACTTTTTTAATTCGTTTAAAGTAAAGTTTCAATTCTAATTATTATTTCTTGAGAAAAACGTAAACTGATTTGTATATATTCCTAATCAAATTTTTTGCTGTTAAAGTCTGTAATGCATCTTTGCAGGCTGTCTTCATATTCTTAGTGGTTACTTGGTATCTTGTGTTTTTGCTAATTTATACTGATGAGGGAGTGCTTCAGTTGCTTGCTCTGAATAAATTCCCAAAGAGCTATTGTGGCGTTGGATAAACTGTGGAACATGGTGAATTACAGCACGAACCTTGGGAGTGATGGAGGTGTCATGAAGATGTAAATAGGACACTCTGAACATAAGGTTCATAGTGTCCTATTTACATAGGACACTCAAGAACAAAAGGTTCATCTGAGGCATTGATGATGAGTTAATGAACAGAGCATTTGAATAAACTTACTTTCTTGATGTTAGCACTAGCCGCATTGAATGCCTGATAATCTCTTCTGATTATTCCAAAAATTCTTAGAGATCTTCACTTAGCAAGATTTTTTGATGAAATGTCACACCAAGAGCATAGGTGTGCACTAGAATGTGCTTGTAGACCACAAATGATATTTGCCAGTTTCATATCACAGTACAAAATAAAGGAAAGTTTTTCAATGTTCAGCAGATCAAAAACTTGCTTGACATTGCTATAGTTTTCTTGGAGATTTTCAGAAATGGCAATCAGTAACTGACGCTAACACCAGAATCTTTGGCCAGAGAATTGGTGAGAAGTCGTTTTGATGGCGGATTGTAAAACTTAAACATTTTCCATGATTCCAAATCTTACTTTTAAAAAACCACCACCACAATCTACTCCCAGCTTCATATCGTAGTCAACAGAGAGGTTTCTAGTTTCAAGAACTTGCTGAGCTTTCAAGTCTTTGCATTGAATGACAATTTTATCCACCTGATTTATGTCCTTGTCAATTGCAATTTTGATCCAAGTTTTGGTAAAATGACTTTCAAGTTTTTTGCTCAACTAGTCAAACTTGATGAGAAAGTTCTTTTCTACAATCCGACTTGAAACAACTTGATTTAGAGTTGACACCAGCTTTTTCACGCCAGAATTGAACAGCCCTGTGTTGTGTTGCACATAATCAAGATCTTTTGCTTTCAATTCTGGTTCTTTATTGAAAAGTCTTCTTGCATTTAAAGGTAAACCTTTGAAATAATTAAAAAAAGATTTTTACATTATTATGCATTACATAGACTTAAAATATGAAGTTAAAACTTTAAATATCTAATAAAATGTTACCTGGAATATCTGGAATAGAGTGGCGTCCTATTCCCGTTTGGTCTACTAAGAAGAACTATTCCATGGGGAGAAGCTTCCTTCGTGGCAATGACTGATGCTGCTACTCTTTCAGCTGCTACAGAGTCCTTTGACACAATTTCTGCTAAATTCTTTTGCAAAGTGGACTTTGAGCAACTGTGTGAAAGACCCTTGCCGAATAACAAAAAGCATTTAGACCATCTTCCTTTAACTGAGTTTTGGTTTGCTTTCGGTTTCTGGGTTGCCAAGACTAGATGTGGAGAACTGTGCCTTGCTTTGGAGAACTGAATATCTTGTAACCGGACAGACTTTGATATTGGAGAAGTCAAACAGCTGAAGTTGGGTTCAAAGCTTTTCCTCCTCAAGCCTTCTAAGGTTTGAGCGGCAATGCTCACAAATGCCAGTTGGGACTTTTGGATCATTAAAGTCAATTTGCAGGTTCAGAATTTGTTGCATTTTTTCTGTTATGAAGCTGACTAGCCTTGCCGAGACACAATAAGCAAACAGTCTTCCCGTTTTACTCATGGGTTTTTGCTTGATTTAGCATATATTTATTTAATTCAGATACTAAATCTATAAAAAAAATAGATTGAATAACTAATGCTTAAGCTTTTTCTGAGAATTTTATTTTATATATAGTTATCAATAGTTTATAAAAAAGCAAATTCGATTTTTTTTAGTTTTTTTGATAAAAATAAATCATATTTTCTTTTTGAAATTAAAAAAAGATACATTTTTTTTAATTTTCTTTCTAAAACAACTTAGTTAATACAATCTGTCAAAATTTATGAAGTGGATGAAAGTAAAAGTTATAAAATATTAATTTTTATTGCTCTAGAGTCAAATATATTGCAGTTTTTTTAATGCGATTTTATGCAAATATGAGAATGGATTTTCTTCCGCGGACGTGTAACCGCGGACGTGTAACCGCGTGTGTAACCAGATTTATGGACTTGTATCCTAGTTATTACTAATGACAGTACAATCATACTCCCAAAAAATTTTTTTGACTATATTTCATTTTTTTACAACAATTTGCTCAATAGATTTGATGCATTTAATAAAAAGGTAACCTTTATTTTTCATCATGGCGATAATTTATTTTTTATTTTACATTTGTTGTCGTAGTAAATAAATTGCTTTCACAAACACAAACAAGGTTTCTAAAAGAAGATAGTACTGATCTTATCATTAGAACCTTTTTCAAGCGTGTGTTTTTTTAAGGTGCAACTACCCTCATGTTTTAAGACGACACAAATTGACTAACTTTTATTGATTTAAATACTAAATATATTACTGGTGATCAAAAAAAGACATGTAAAATGGTTGCTTATTGCTATGGTAACTAACAAAAATTGCTCAAAATACCTAAAAGAAACTGGGTTTACGATGTAAAAAAATAAATAAGAATGATTTATTAATGTAACTTTACAAAACTATTCTAAAATACTAAAACTGTAAATAAAGTTGATATTTTAGTAATTTTTTTTATTTGTAAAAAAGTAAACAGGGGAAAGCGGAGCAACATGGAGAACGTTTTGAAAGCCCTGAGTTATTTTAAAACTATCAGTCGTGAAGCAATAATACTTTCTCGATATGTTTATGTTATTAAATTGATTCATTGCCTACTTGAACTTTCAGTTTGCAAATATAACAATCTAAAATAAATAAAAACTTCATGAATTTGTCATCTGGTCACGTGACCAAAACAAGATGACTTATTATGCAATTTTTGTCTGCAATTTTATAACATTTTAAAAACTACCAATAACTCTAACTAAAGTAACACAAAATAAACACACGTCGCAAAAAACTACTTCTAAACTAGGTAAACTCGAAGGACACCATTCATTATGTGAAACCAAAAGTGAGGAATTTTTTTAAGCGCAAAAAGTAAAACAATGTGTATAAATTTGCATTTATTAATGCAAATTTATACACATTGTTTTACTTTTTGTATTACTATTGTATTGTACTAATTTGTAATACTATTGTATTTAAAAAAACCAATTAGTGTTTTAAAATACAAGATGCAAATTCAGTTTAGTTTCCACCCAAATTTTTGATTTTTTGTTGAATTGTTATATGAAAACTCATCTTGCCCTATTCGCTGTGTTGCCCCGCTTTCTGCTACATACTCGATAATAATAAAATATAAAAAAAATTGAAAACTCAAAATCTAAAGACTTATTAGAAATTCAACATCACTCAAATAATATTATATATAGAACACTTAATATCTGATCAAATAATAAAAAAACTAATCAAATTAAGCAAATTTTATTCTATACCTGTAATATAAATTCAATCACTCATCATCTTTCCACGGGTTGTTGAAGTGATCTACGATTGAAACAATAGGCAGTCAATGCTCTCAGCAAACCAAACGGTTAAACAAATATGTCATTTCTATACCACATTGTATATTTAAATACCTTTAAAATCTGCGCGTATAAAATCAACTTTTTTTTTTAATTGACATCATTTTGGTCTCAATGCCCCCCCTCCTTTCCCCGTTGTCAACTCTTGTCAAACGTTTCAGTACCCCCATCCCCCCTATATTTACTGAGATTATTTATGGATAGCCCCTCTATTGCTAGCATCTTACGTCAGAGTTTAACAAATAATTTTTAAACTTATTATTGGTTTCTATTTTTTTGCGTATTTTTTTTCTTACTTTTTACAATAAGAACTGAGATTATAAAAGATTTTTATCCTATTTTAGGCTAAATGTTTAAACATGTAAATTTTTATCAGTATACCTTTTATTTGAGTTAATGTTGCGATAGTTTGAATAATATACAGCGGTTTTCATAACGCTATACTCCTGCTTGAAAGATTAGACGACTGCTATTTCTTATTGAAAGTGTATTGACTATGAGAAGTTGAGATATTAACAAACTGCATGAACTCTGTGAAAGACTTTCATAGTTTCTGTTTAGTGCGTGATTCTGTATAAAACTTATTTTTTAATAACATTATATTGTATTACAGATAAAATATTTTATAGGTGAGAATTATACAAGAGTTTTAATATATTGTCATTAAACGCAAAAATAAGAGTTATTTAATATATTGCAGTTTTTTTAATGCGATTTTATGCAAATATGAGAATGGATTTTCTTCCGCGGACGGTGTGTAACCAGAATTAGGGACTTATATCCACGGTCGTTTAGATGTGGAAAGTTATTATACGCAAGCGCAGTGTCAAGTTCAAATATTATAATTTTAAAGATGGTAGAAACATGATTCCATAGCGTAAAGTTAGGTGACGTAATGTTTATTTTTTGGCGAATAATTAAGTATTTAAGATGCAAAAAGCATTGTTAAATTATTTGTTTTATGCAATGGTTTTATGTGAATATTTAATTATTGGTCATGCGTGGTAAAATGTTTTTATCAAATAGTAACTCAATACAAAATTTGTGAAACATGATTTTATACTATAATACAAATGTTTTTATACAATTTATATTTAAATCATGATATTAGAATATTATTTGTGATCATAATATCAAAGTGAACCGCGATTGTGATAATAAAGAAAACTAAATCATAACATGTTTACTGTAGTTGGTTTGTTTATTAGTCATTTTGTGAGGATGGAATTATTTCTAAAACCAAAATTTTGAGTGTAACATGCATGAAATGTCTAGTAAAGTTATAACAAGCACATTCTTGAGTTTTATCTTTATTTTTTAATCTTAGTGCTTCTACTATGATAAGAAACTTTATGCAAACAACAACAACAAATAAAAGCAATAGGAGCAACATTTATTTTATAATAACAGTAATAATAATAAAAATAATAACAATAAAATTACCTATAATATCATAAATAATAAAATCATAATATCATTATATTATCCAGGTTTATACAATTGTAATTGCTATCTCTAAAGCTATGGTGATGGTTTATATTTTAGCCAATTTAAAAATCAACCTATTATACACAGGGTATATACAAATGAAAATACCATATTGAATTCTGGTGTATTTTTAAAGAACATTTTTTTTCAAAAAGTATTAAAGTTTTTGTGTGCAAGAAAAGAAAACTAAAGATTTTCAAATTAAAGAAAAATATGCATCATGTTTTCGATAATATTTTTGTGTATCTTTTTACGTAACATGGTTTGATCAATTTTTACAATGTTCCCTATCTAAATTGGCAGGAAAAAAGTTTATAAAAAGTATACAGTTTTATAGCAAGTTAAGTTAACAAATCTACTTTTAACGAAGCTTAGAATAAAAAGTTTGCAAAATAGTGTATGTATAGATTTATGTTCTGTTGTTGTTCATTTACTATAAACAAGTATATGAATTTGGAAATGGAAATTTAGTTCAACACCAATAGCAATTGTGATAAAGTAATTTAAGATCATTTAAAGTTCAGTCAAGCAAGCACCTGAAATGGTCAACTTTTTGTTTAATATAGATTGCTGTTCCAAATACGAGTTGCGGACATGATCCAATACTTTATGTCAAGCGAGGTTCAGATTTTAAACCAAACAAACTTACTATCTGTTGATCTTCTACTTTGTTTTGAAGTTATGAGTTCAGATAGATATGTAAAACATTTAGTTTACAATTTTTTTTATGGCTTTTAAGCTCAAACTAGTAACCAATGATGTGCTTTAAAAGTTTTATTTTTACAAATTTTAATTTGAAAGGAGAACAACATACATTATTAAATAAGCTATAATTTGAATGCATATATTTAAATATAGGGAAGATCAATCGCCCCTATATGTATATATATATATATATATATTTTTTTTTTATATGTAAGTTTTGATTTATATGTAAGTCTGTACAAAGATATAATTTTATATAGCTTTATATTTTATTAAAAGTATGTTTTAATTATATTTTAATATGTTTTAATTTATGTTTTTAATTTTTTTTTTTTTTTTTGTGATACAAAAGATGTTTTGTTCAAAGCAGATCAGCCATCCATATAAAGGACAGATAAAACTGACCCTCATCTTAGGCTTAAGGGTTAATTATTTTGCAATTAATGCAATTTTTCAAAAGCTTTTTTTGAAGTATGCAACCCTGATGTCTTGATGGGCACAATCACATGGAAGTAAAGTAATATTAAATTAAATATTAAAGTATAAAATTTGCATTTACTTTAATTTGCTCTAACATCAAGTAATAATAAAAGTCCCAAACCATATTCAATTAAAAATAGGTTTTTAACTTGTAAGCGAATCAAATTAAATTAAAAAATTTTATTTTTGTTTTTTTAGATGTTACATATAGTGTAATACAAAAGGGATAAAATAATATCAAACAAAGTTGCTTGGTAGGGTATACTGGATCCATCCACTACTTCTAAAAAATCCTTAAAAACCACTATATAAAATAAAAAACAAGAGAATAGTAAAAGAATTCCTTTTATTTACATATTTAAGCAAACTGTTGATATAAAATTTTAACAAAAAAACATTTTAATATTTTTATATAAAACAAAAAAGGGGAAATTTCTACACGTTTTTATAAAAAATTCGAACGTACTTAAACGTTTTGTGTTAGCTGGAAGGTCATACATAACATTCAGATCGCAAACTTTAGGGTCATCCACATTTACCCCATACATTGTGCATAAAATTGGTTTGTCTGCGGCATCACTCATTGTTGTTTTTTTCATGTGTTTTCCCTTCCCTTTACCTGAAATGAAGACAATTTTCGGCTTGGTTTTAGCCTAATTTTCTTCAGTGAGCCTAGCAATGCATTTATCTGAAGTGAGGCTTTCACCACACTGTCTTTTTATGGCCTTTCCTCTCGTCTCCATTTGCCGCTTCCCTAGTTTTTTATGAAAAGGTGTGAGATTTGACCCATGACTAAAATTGTCTTATTTGGTTGAAATTATGAATAATTATATATATCTAATACCATATACAGATATTAATACTACTAAATTAACATGTTGCCTAAGGATATTTACAAGCAAAGGTTCAAATTTTGAAATTAAAATTTTTATCATCTCTGTACACATTAAACACATCCAAAAAATAAATGATGATTAATAAAAGTATGATGATCAATAAAAATATATTTTAAAATGTATTTTAAAGTACATATATGGTACTTAGATTGAAGATGATTTTGGATTTCCAAAAAAAGTTTCATAAACAAATTTCTAAATCAGTATGGATACAGGAAACATATACTTTGTGAGAAACAGAAAGTTGGCAATCAAAAACATGAACTAAAAGTGGTTCAAGTTTTTTTAGTTTATTTGTATTGCTCCATATCTTTTTAGAGGGTGGAATTTCCCCGGGGATAGAATTACCCTAGTCTAGCCTACAATTGTTTGAAATAAGTTTATATTATTTGCGTATTTAATTGCGACATTATTTTTGCCAATGCATTGTTTAATTTGATAAAGTAGATTAATTATTTCTATTTGGTAACATTATGTTACTAATAAGACAATTCAACTTTTTATCGTATCCCATAATTTTTTTTTTTTTTTTAATATTGAAAGTAGCTTATAATTTTCAAAACTTTTAAATTATTTGCTAACATCTTTTAAAAAAATCTTTGTTGCAAGCCTTAAAATTTTAATAAGGTACCAAGTAGGCGCTTTTTATCCCTTAACTTAAATGGAACAAAGTTTCCGATTTTGGCAACCTGGTTAATAATACTAAATTCATGGTGCAAATAAACCAGGTATATTTATATATTAGTGGTTAGAGAGCTTGCTTTATAAGCCATGGGTCTGGGTTTGAAATGAGCCTTTAATATATTTCGTGTCACAGTAAGGAAGAGTGCGTGAACTTCCTGGTTAAATCCATTTCCGCGGTGCTCTGTGACAAGACCGTTAGGACTTCTTGGGGCACATAACTAACAAAATTTGATTCCGATTCAATAAATATTTTAAATTTTGAGTGCGTACATGCCACTAGCTGAACTAAAATTAATGTCATTGTTGTTTTACATAGCCCATAGATTAGTAAAAAATTTTTAAAACGTCCATAAATCCAAATAAATGTCATTAAGTAAAATTAAATGAAGGTTCGAAGTCAGCTAAGGTTTGAAGTTGGCTGGCCGTATATATACTACTTACTTCCTTTTCAGCTTAAGTTCTCTACGTCTTTTTAATAATTCGCTACTGATCTCTCGTAGAAACTATATATTCAGTCCATGGGAAAGTCACTAGTAATACCTACTATGACCGGACCCGTGTCATGTTAAGTCTGTTCAACATAGACCATTTCTATATTATTTGTTTGCCCTGTTTAATTCATTAATTTTTAGTCATATATTTCTATATTATTTGTTTGCCCTGTTTAATTCATTAATTTTTAGTCATATATTTCTATATTATTTGTTTGCCCTGTTTATTTCATTAATTTTTACGGTCATTTGCAATCATTTACTAAAAATTCCTATTGTTACTCAAAATTTAATTCCCTAAATATTTTAACACAAGTAAAGAGGTTCCTCCCCTCTTCTTGCTTTAATGGTGGCCTCGTGAGTAGGGTTTTTTTTATTAAGAGTAATCAAGTCTTTCTTTAACTAAAATAATAAAAATGTAAAACAATGATTTACATTTTTATTTACAAACAATTATTCTTTCCTCAAAAGTGTTGCAAACGCAGACTAAGCTAACTAATTAGTTAAATATGTAAATAAAACATAAGTAAATCAATATTTGACAAATGCGCAAAAAAACAGTATTCTCCCTGTTTTTAAAAGTTTTTAGTTACGACCCCCCGTTTACAAAGATCCTCTAAGATACGTACAACAAATAATTAGGCATAAAATTAAAAAAAAAAACTGAACTAATTGCATATATTTATATCTTTTTAACTAACAAAAACTTACAATAAAAGGAAATCAGGTTTTTTTTATAAATCTTATAAATGTGTCATAAATTTAAAATAAAAAGTAATGGAATTACATCATAATTACAAAAAAAAAAAATTCAAAATAAGTAACTATTGGTAAACCGATTTCATAAAAATTGAAAATCGATTTACCTATTTATAGTTACTTTAATTGCAGTTAATATAAACTTTTATCAAAAATGTAACTATAAAATCTGTTTTGAAGTACAAAAGGATTAACAAAAAAAAAATCAAACTAAGATTTAAATTGCACTTTTAGCAAAATGTTGTCTTCGTTTTTAGTAAATAAATGAAAGCAGTAAATTCCAATAATGAAACTACCTATGATTCATTTTTAACAATAGACGCCAACGGGAAGGTAAGCCAAGCTGTCTATCAACACAAAACATCACAACAATAACATTACAACAACAACACATAGCAATAAAATCCAGTGAAAATAACTAACTAAATTAAAATATGAAGGGCAAAATTAAAAAATTATTTTAGAGTTATATTTATCTTTTTATTAAACTTTAATTAAAGTATTTTTGTTTTTATATTCAATATTAGTTATTCAATTATTTCAAATTTAGGACATTAAAGCACGCTACATTTAAAGATTAAGGTTGCATACTCTTTCAAACACATTACGCTAAACATTAACAGACATTATTATGTGTTTTCAGAATAATTTAAAAAGGCTAGACAACACAACCTAGCTCTAAAGCAAT